>JAODLL010003583.1:0-11645 GCA_026546735.1 Forbesichthys agassizii
TAGTTCAGAGTATCTTTCAGCTAGTACAAATGTACTACAGAAGCTGCAGTAGGCAGTCAGACTCAAACGCAAAGTGCCGTTTATCGTGACTCTTTTTACTTTTATAGTCCAGGAGCGGCATGACGTCCCCACGCTCGAGTTAACTCCACCCAGAAAATCGCCGGACCAACATAAAGTGAAATAAATATAGGGAATATTTTGCATTCAAATGGAAGTTGATTTTCATAGTTTGTATGTGTTTATATTAAGCCTCTACGTCCTTTAACGACATGCTAAGACTAAAATGATTGATTTCCCTTGACTATCCCTTTAATAGTAACACAGTCAAACCTGTCAAACGGTCAAACCTGCGGATATTTTGCACATGGTTCTTATGTTGTATTTGGATTTACTACTTTATTGAAGATGAAGAACCTTACATTTACAGTACTTAAAATGTAAAAAAAAAGTTTTATTTTTTTATTAACCTTTTTGTCTAAAACGCAAAATAGAATATTCTTCCTGGCGTAGATGAGATGTGCAGAAGCTAAATAAGTGAGGAAGGACGAAAAGACAGACCGTTAATAAGACGAATGGCTATGGCGCGTCAATAAAATGGGAAAATAATGAATAACGTCAGGCAGACAACTGAACGTTTTTGGGGAATTGAGATCGTGCCACTCTCTGAGATTGAAGGTGGGTTAATATGGAAGATGACACTTAATCACGGTGGTTTGACGAGGAAGGGAAAAGGTTGGCTATTAAAAGCCCCCCCCCCCAGCGGTGGGGGGGTGGGGTTCTGACCCACAAGGCGCCATCAATAACAAACTCGTGCTGCGTCCGCAGGGAGAGGGAGGAGGCGGAGTGCGAGGGCCGACCAATCCGGGGAGAGGAACCAGAGGAGGAGGAGGAGGAGGACATGCCCAGCCCCTTCCAGCCAATAGGGACCGTGATCTCTGAGGTGCGTCTCCACCTGACTTTGACCCTCTCTGCCCCAAAATCAGGAAAATTGCTTGGGTCAGCATTTTTCAGATTTTGTAAAAAAAAAAAAAAAAAAAAAAACTGCTTTTATTCTCTCTTTTGGCGGCAAGCCCCCGGTGGCCGTTGGCGGTATTGCATCAGCATTCCCATCCCTCTGTAATACAACTACGGTGTGTGTGTGTGTGTGTGTGCTCCCCCCTTCAGTACAAGAGCGGACGGGAGACTAACGGGCCGAGCCAGACGGAGCTGCAGGAGATCGGCCCCGGGAGCCGACTGGTTACCGTGGCAACGCGGGAGGAAGAGGAGGAAGAGGAGTACGACGACAACGTCGACGAGGAGACGGACGGCGAGAAGAGAACGCCGGAGAACGTCACTTCAGGTGAGTGCAGGGGTCACACATCTCCGTGATGGAAGGTTCTGGACCTTTTTCCAGGTGGTGCTAATGTGTGCGCGTGCGTGCGTGTGTGTGTGTGTGCGTGCTCGCGTGCGTCCTTGCGTAGCGGTGTCGGGCGACCAGGCCAAGAAGAAGGGCAAGAAGCTGCACCTGAAGAGGAAACACCGGGTGGACCCCCTGAGGACCGAGGACGGCCCCACCGAGAGCCCCACCCCCCCGCCGGTGCCAGGTCAGGCTAGAGAGAGGCCCTACCCCCCTGCCCCTGTTGCCACGACGATGTGGGCGGTTGTCACATGAATACAGGCCCACCCCCCCCTTCCCCGTAGTCCCACGGAGGAACCGATAACACGCTTTGTATTCATCCAGTAAACCAACGGCCCGGGTAGACTTCTGCGGACGCGGTCTGCGCACGGTGCGCATGACGCAAACCTCGTCAACGTTTTGGTAGTATTCTCAGAGTGCTCTGAGAATATAAGTATTTCTTTCAAGCGTATCTCTTAATTACATGAATATGGTAGCTAGGTCATTCCTGTGGCATTCAGAAATAGCCGACATGCCCACAAAGCGCTGACACGTGTCCGCAGAGCAGAGACTAAGTATACACATGAGCACGTCCGCACGTCCGTGTCAGCAGAAGTATACCTGGGCCTTAACCCATAACGGATGCATGCAATGTATTAATCCGATCTTAATAGCTCTTCTGATAATCCTTTATCAGTTGATATTTGTAAGAAAAGTTTTTAAAACATTTGCGAGTGCGATGCTTAATAGATTTTAGGTTTTTCTACAACAAGTATTAGGAATTGCTTTGAAAAGACAAACTAAACATAAAAAGTAATAGGTTAATGTATTTGTCCTATTGTATGTTTCACTGTAGTTGGATGGGCCACGCCTAAAGTTTCTAGGCTGCCTAAACTGGAGCCCATCGGGGATTCGAGGCCCGCTGGTAAAAGCTGTCGTCATTATCCAGCTGTGTTGAGCCACCCTGCATCACTCACTGTTTGTGGCCATTTTGTCAGCTTCACTTAAACCCTTAACTAACCCGGTCTGTGTGTTATTAACTCTGCCATTAGCTGTTCCTTCATTAATGTAGTGTGTGCTTTCTCTGCTATGTTTTATCCAGCTGAGGAGTGACTGGGGGTGGATACATGGTATTGGGCATGGGTGACAGTGTATTGAATTAAAATGGAAAATTTAATTTAAACATGGCAAAGGTGATCAGGTGAAAGTAGTTCCTTTTCAGGCTTCTGTACATTGGAAAGGTTCTCTGGATGCGGGCTGGGGTAAACATTTGACGAACGCACTAACACTGTCCTTATATTTTGTCGTGCATGTGTGTGCATGTCCACATACTATTCTGTGTCAGGCCATCCATGACTGTGTCTCTGTACTTCGTTATTCATTTATAGTGTTTGCATTTGCAATTGCATGAATGATTTCAAAATCTTTTTTAAAATTTTGAGATTGACTTATATATTGAGAGATTTCCCCCAGAAATCAATCGCTTCCAACTGTTCATTCTAATCTTGAGCTTTTTTTCCCCAGTAGATATTAAATGTTTACATAGTGGCAAATTTAAGGGACTATAAACACTCAGGCTTTGAGATAAGCAGCTGCAGGGGACATTCTGCAAATTGCAGTTTGTGATGTCACAAAACCCATGAACCAACAAGAGCATACATTCAAAACCATGTCGTGTTTGATAACTCTGTGTGGCAGATTGTCAGTTACACTCACGAAACACAACAAACGTTTCCGTGAATGACTTTGTTCAAGATTGTAGTGGACATTTTTAAGGAATTTCGTGCGTCAAATATTTGGTCTACTGATGAGGTCTAACTAGCCAAGTTGTATCAACCGGTCTATTGTATCTAATAGAACGACGTTGACGTTGTATTTGAGGCGGCTTACACTGTGGCGTACTGAAGTAGCCATAACCTCTTCTGTTCCCCTCCACAGAATTTTTCAGGAAGCCTCTCCCTCCTGTTGCAAACAGGTTGCGGCCGAACGGTGACACCCATGAGGTCATATCCTAAACTCCGCCCCCTTTCCTGTTGACTGACATTGGTCCTCCGCAAATCATTGCTCTCCAAGGGTTTCCTGAGAGAAGCAAGTAAGACGGCATGTGAACCTCAGGCCTTGGGACTTGCCGTCTGACGGACAGTGATGCATTGTGGGAAGTTGAGTCTTTTATCAGAAGCCATAACTTGCCTGAACTGGTCTTCATTTAACCGTTCCTTTTGGATACTTGCGTGCATTGACGATTCGACGGCTATGTAGTTTTTCAGTTTATTTTTTTTTATCGATAAAATAAATCAGTATTAGGTTCTTTAGATGAGACCTCAGTTATCCAAGAAAACTGCATTTCATAGACTGTAGAATGTAAATATGTATTTTAATTATGTAACCATGTTTTCTCATGTATGTACAGTATAACCTCTTTAAATTTGCATTCTAGACATAAATTTCGGATTCTATTTTTCACATGTTTGTATTCCAATTTATATAATTTATGTAAGTGTTCTCTTGACACACAGACTGACGTGTGGTGTAATTCAGATGAATTCAACATATAAATTGTATGATATGACCCTAAATGTGGAAAAGGCAAAAGTTGTACTTTGGAAGATTTAATCGCTTTTGACTATGAATGGCATTTAAATGTATTATTGCAAATAATTAATATCTCCCATAACTGAAATCATTATGGCATCGTAAACATTGCCACAAAAGCAAACGAGGACAACATATTTTAGTATTGCAATCTGTTATTTTTCAAGCTATTCTATTTAAAATGGCCTTTGTGTTTGCAGAATTTGTAGAAATTACAATTTCCAGTCTTTAAAGGAAAAGCATGTCAGATGCAGAAGCTTAAAACAAAAGTTGTCATTAAATGTTACACCGACATTAAATGTCTATTTCCAGTGTAATTTCAGTCAGTAGAGGGAATTTTTTTTAATAAAACACTTTAATGTCTGCTTTATTTTAGCAGATCATTGGGGCATTATTTTCAATTTCTGATTTGCTGTCAAATGCTGAAACTGTCAAAAGTTCTCTTGCTGATTGAAGCAACACGGTATGCTATTCAATAGGTTGATTTTTTTCCCCCACCTGTTTACTGTAGCATACAATTGCTGTTTTCGTTATTTATTGAACAAAAATACAATTATTCAGATATTACATCAGCTAGACAATGCTTTCCAATAGGTTAACTGAAACCAAACGGCTACTGTCACCTGTCGATCAAGGTAGGCAGGCAGCACCACCAGCAAGGTGTCCTAATAAGTAGCGGTACGGTAGCCTACTAGCGTCATGCAGACTGCGGCCGGACAACAAACGCAGCACTGACCCACATGTAGGCTAATTGCCTGCTACATTTAGTTACACACTGGCAAAACTTAAGCTAACTATTTAAAAAAGCTAAGTGAAGAAAAGGAAGGGGAACATGATGCCACCATCACACCAAGAGACGAAGTACCTGTACGGTAGACCTACGAGATGAGGAAAGCTCACCGTGAAGAGGTACCATTACCTACCGTGTGCAGTAACCATACGTCATTTGAGTAGGCTAATAATATTGTTTGTGTAACACTCGGAACCGTATTAGCTAACCTCATTTAATAGTCTAACCACCGTGAAAGCCTTCACGGAATAGGCTACCGCCCGGTACTTGCATTTTGTTGCAGCCGTGGACATACAATTAAGACATGTTATTTTCTTTTTCTTTAATTTAAAAGTTTTAGTTTGCGTATGCCATCTGGTGGCTAATAACGTTATTGTGCCATTTAGATTTTATCCCATGAAAAAAGTTGACACATGTATGTAACTGCAGTCACAGAGAAACAGCATTGCCAGGGTTGTGTAACTAATCGATACTAAGGTCTTGCAATAAATTACATAATATATACTATATATATATACTATAATCACTAGCTATACACACTATAATTAGCCTAAGCTTAAGTCTATTTTTGGCCTGAACCACTTGCAGGCACACTAAAATGTTTACAGGCGATGGCCTTCCATTAGCAAATAAATGTCTAGTTGCAGAGTGAATTGGATAACTTCTTTACTTTTACACCAACTGTTTAAAACATCTCAGTAGTACAGTATATATATACCCTTTGGCCTTCAACATTTTAGGAAAGAGACTTAATGACTTGTTTATAAAAATATATTGCAATTTTATTATACATAGTTATTGTTTTGGAACTCACTTTAAGCACTTAAGTCATTGCACAGTTATTGTTTTACATAATAGCTCAGAAAATAGACCTGCCCATATTGCTCGGCCACATAATATTCGGCTCAGAGATGTTCAAACGCCATGATGTTTTGATAGGCCACGCACTCAGTCGTAACGTTGCAGTACTGCACCATCTCCTTGCTGAAGCCGTTCCCCTTCTCATCGCTCAGGATGAGCTCTTCGTCCTTGTGCGTTGTGGTGTCTCTACGGGGACTCACTTCATAGAGGCAGCTGATTCTGTCCCATCGCTCCTGCGCGGAACTGTCGGCCTGTTGAGCCAACATGGCCGACGCACTAGATCCCTCCAGCAGAGGCTTTGAGTAGTCAGTGAATGGAGGATGTTCATTTCAATACAACTTAATACACATGATGACAATGACATGGACACACTTGGTATTGTATCACATTATCGCGATACATTGTGATACGATATTGCGATACAGTATTGCATTACATTACAATAATCTACATCATTTACTTAACACATTTTTAATAGATCAAAAAAATCCACTAAAATACCCACACTTATATGAAAACGCTCTCGAAAAGAAGGTTCCAATAGGGGTTCTTTACTGAGATATGTGAGCTGTCTGTCATGATGGGACTCTACTCTACTCGTGGTTTTCCAATCAGCGTCATGTTTACAGCTATACAGGCGTGGTTAAGGTGTGCCGACCATTGTGCTGACAGCGAAAACGACCAGATGGTTCATCCAATCAACTGCCAAGTATTTTTTTTTTTAAGTATACCCATTCACAAACAGTTTTAGTGGAGTTGTGACAACACTTACTGTGGCATGTCAACACATTACTTCCTTACAGTGTGGGTTCCACTTGGCTATAAAAAAAAACTACTAGTACACTATCGTTAAGGCAACAGGCCAATGAATGTACAAAGGGATTTCAGTTCTGAGAGCATATGACAGTGAACTTAGGGGGTTTGGTTTGGTGCTTTGACAGTTTGGACAGCTAGTCCGGGTGTACATGATGGAAACAGCGTACCATTTTGAAGTGTGAGGGTAGGCTGACCCTGGGGTTGAAGAAGTGCGTTCCCCGGTGGATAAGCCAGGCTGTTACCAGGGCCAGAGGCAGGATGACTGCCAAAACAACCAAACTCCCCACCGCCGTTGCGGAGAACTTCTTCACTGATGTTTCCGCAGCACCTGAGCATATTCATATTCTTCTTATAATGCACAGGGCTCTTTTGTTCAAGGTTCGAGGTTCAATTAACATGCAGTTAACATGCATTTATGCATGCAATTAACAAGCAATTCAGTCCTGTGGTAATTTTACATCCCCAAATGTCTAAACAGTTGGTAGGCCTACTGTATGGATGGTGTGATTTGTATATTCACCATGTGCTATATTGGAAACACATTACATGACATTTTAACTTGCAACTTTGTTTGTGAATACTACAAAAAAAGTCTTCTTTTTATCTATAGTTATGTTTACCACTGTCATCATATTTTCTTTAATTCCACTTATTATACTGTGTGTGTGTGTGTGTGTGTGTGTGTGTGTGTGTGTGTGTGTGGGCAATGGAGACACCCATTTGTCCCCTCTATCAGAATTGAGGTTGTAGGCTTTGCTTGTAAAAAAAAACAACTGTATAACGTTTGTGTAACGTTAATATCTCTCAACGCTATCTTACAGCCTTGTAATGTTTATTAAAATGTGTAATTTAAGTTTGAGGTTGTATTTATCTATCACTCACCCCTGGGTAAAACGAACCACTATACAAATGTGTGCTACTGTAAGACATCACTCCATTTGTTACAGCTAGTGTTTGTAGGCTGCACATACTCACATTGCGGGTCGCTGTACTCGGCTGTGAGCTGGTAGCTGTTCACCCTGGCCTGGACACAGTAGCTGGTGTCGCCATCCAAATGTGTCAATGTCACCTTGTGCTTGGAGATTCTACTGTTGACCACCGCCTGACACGATACAGAAAGGGTGCGTTCAGTGGACTGACCGTTTTGAACATTCGGTGAACTTTAAATGAACGACGCGTTTCCTCAGAAACATTAAAAACATTCCGTTTAATTGGTGTGGCGAGTGTTGCCCATTGACGTGTAGGAAGTGTAGCCGCATATTTGAAACGTGTTTAAGTAGACTATTTGTGAGTGTTTGTCATTATTTAGTACCAGTACCAAATGTTGCTTTCATTAACATTATGTCATCTTAAATTTATGCCGTCTCATTCTGATATGAAAGACATGAAATATAAAATCTGATTTTTTAATACACCTATTTTATATTTGAGTGAATTCACACAACCATTGTGGACACATTCTTCAATTGGTATTGGTATCGACTGCTACATTTCTGGTATCGTAGCATCCCTACATCTTAAGGTGCTCTCTCAGAAGCTCCGTCCCTTCACAGAATGGGCAGCTAGCTGCGAGTGTACAATCCCCTTACACTCGCTGACTCCACCCTTTAACAACAGTCTCACATGCTTGTTTGAGTGCTCATACATCTTCTGGGTGGTCTTTCTTCCAGAACTTCACATCGTAGCTGACGTCGCTTAAGCAGTCCCTCAGAGTTGAGTTGATCTTCATCGTTGGATCTTTGATGGTGAGCTCTAGGCCCTCTGCTCTCCTCACCAAGGTAATGCTTGGGGGGCCAATGTCAGCTGGACAGACAAAATTATCAACCAGTTAACAGTTGTCACGACCACGATGGGTTGACCGCTGTTTTTCTGTGTGTTAATGTGAGAAAGATACAAATTAATTTATATTCTGATCTTTTTTGTGTGTTAAATTGGAATAACTATAGTCAAGTGAATTTTATTTATATAGCCCTTAATCACATTACAGTCTCAAAGGGCTGTACTAGGGCCCACATTTCACATGGAAACAAACAACACACTCATAACCTGCTCCTCCCCCCTAGCACGGAAAAACTCCCATTAAAACCCCATGTGGAAAAAAATGGAAGAAACCTTGGGAAGGGACCACAGAGGGAGGAACTCATCCCTCCAGGACGGTTAGGCTGCAAAAGTTGATGGTAGGCAAACAAAACCTAGCATTAATACTATGTATAATAATTTACACATTGTGCCATACTTAATATTGGGCTACCACATTTGGTCACTTCCCTGAACATTCAAAATGGCGTTACCAAGCTTCTATGTATTCTAGGTAGTATAAACACATGGATTTCTTCCAGCCATTCACAGAAAATCAGCCTACATTAGTTAGTTACACCAGGGCATCTGACCAATCAGGAATTGCCCAGAGCATTTCCACTTCAGTGTACTTTCGGAATTTCCGAAAATATGCTTTTGTGTTCCTACCTACTCCGTCATATACTGTTATAACATCAAAACTAGAATAGGAAAGTCGATGAAACTCACACATTATACAGTTGTATGGTGAAATAGCCGTTAAGTAAATATGTTCATGAAAAATGAAAGCACCATATTTGATCATAATGGGTGTGTGTTTTTTTGTGTGGAAAAAGCTCATTGTGTTTAGTAAGACATAGCATTTACACTTTAAAAAAAATAACTTTTGCAAATAATGCATTATAACTTAAGACAATTATTTAATAGTGCAGCTGCTTCATAAAGTACAATGAAGCGGTTACCTAAGGGACTGGACTGGACTTTGACACGTGAAAGAAAGACAACATTAAATAAATAAAAATAAAATACTAGTTTAGTTGGACAAAAGTTTAAAATGTTCTTAAACAATAAGTACATATATATAATTAATAAATGGACTGCATTTATATTGCGTTTTTCTAACCTTCCGGCCACTCAAAGCGCTGTACAGTATTGAAATTTTGAATTTCTAAGTTTTTCAATGAATGCCCTATAAAGGGTTATAAACAACACATCGTAAAGATTTAAAGCGTTTTGTAAATGTTTGCAATGTTGAAATAAACTAGGTCAGTCATTTGTCAGTTAATTAAGACGTATCCACTAGGCAGATTTCTAGTCCACTGCCAACATTCCCCTATACTCCATCATTATTATTATTATTATTATTATTACAACAACAACAACAACACAAAAAGGGTGTTCATATGACTAATGAAAACAATATGATTTTGTAAGAGCACAATTAGCGTCTTTGTTCTTGGTGTGTATCAAGGCCTACTCACTCTCCTCAGCTGGGGTGAAGACAGTGCTTTGTGACCAGGTGGATATCTGGTCTCTGAGCTCTGCCCGTACTCTAAGGTAATACACTCCATGGCAGCTTGGCAGGACGCCCAAATCACACCACGGTTCTGCTACGCTACGGCAAGCTGGCTCAAAGTCCTCAAGTCCTCTGTGGATATACAGGCACTACGTGAATGTCTTGCTCTATATTCAGATATAACTTAAGTACAATACTGGTACAATACTTTAGTACAATTAAAAAAAAATATATATATATATAAACAAATATTAATGTAAACATAATTAATATGGACAAGCAATACAACTATAGCTAATATATACAGTACAGTATGTTCAGAATTATACACACATAAAATGTTTCTAAGCTGAATGAATCTAAGCTTTTGACATTGTATCTAGCTATAAATGGGGAAATATTGGCTGGTGAGTCAGTTTGTATGCTGCACACCTGAGCTCTGCCGTGTAGGTCAGTCCACTTGGGTTATTGCGAGGGGCATCCCACCTCAGAATAGCCCCCATGTTGAGAGATGTCACTTTAAGATTCTCTGGCCTTGGAAGCAAGCACACCTCTGCCGAATAGAATTATGATAATGGTAAATAGCCTGGCTGTTGATGAAACAGGAAGTCACTATTCACCACAATAAAAGATCTATTAACGTTTAAGCACCTTTTAAAACAAATGGTATGTAATGCTGTAAAAACATGATGAACGTACTACACAAAATATAAAAGAGAAATTTAAGACATCACAAAGCAAACATATCTTTGAATCCTACAAAAATATATGCAGGTATATAAAACATGCATCATGCTTTATTATTAAATAAATAAGTAAGTGAGTAAACTTGTATGTAATTTAACACAACCACAAATGCTATATAACACATCAATACATGATGAATAAAAGCAAAATCCAAACCTGGAACATGTAAAACCACCAAAAGCATATGAAGATACATTGACATAGTTGACATTGTTCTGGAACTCTGCTCTTCGTGAGGCTGAAACAGTATGTTAAATATTGTGATTAGGAAGGGAAGGAGAACAAGCTGACTGTCTGTCACCGAAACTGACATTATATAGTTCCCTGTTTGGTAAATGATAAAGGCCTGCATTTATATAGCACTTTTCTAACATTCAGTCCATTCAAAGCTCTGTACGGGACACGCACATTCATACACGTATTGATTGTTATCAGCTATCGTGCATGTTCGGTGTCTTGCTTGGGGACACTGACGTTTATAGTCAGGCGGTTCGAACCAGCAACTGTTTGATCATCTGTCTCTCTGCTTAGTATCTGACAGTACAGTTTATGAAATGAATAAGCAGTAAAATAGCAGTTACAAGCGCATAAAAACACAACATAAAACACAACATTGTTTACTGCTGATTAGATATTACAGTGTAGATTAAGAACACTGAAGCCATTTACAGCAACCAATATCATTTTCTGTCATAGATTTCATTTTTTCACTTAGAGTCACAAAATATTTAATTAAAAAATATTTTGAATCTCATTCCATTTGGAAGGAGCACTTTGTTGTTGAATGTTTATAGACATTAATTTGTGAAGTTTTGATATATTGGTGATAGTTTGTAGATTACATACAGATTCACTATCAAAATAACAAGAGTCAGCAACTCTTTGTTAAATTCTGCATGTATGTACGTGTGTACGAGCTGGAAAAATAATCTGGTGGTTCTGCACTCTGGCTCTTTAAATGTGAACTTAAACAAGTTGGTGCAGACAGACCGCACACAACAGTATTCTAGCCTTGGCAATGTATTTCCAATGTGTGGGGGCGGAGCTTATGAGGGAGCACCCGACAGCCTTGAAGGGAGTGGTGTTTTTGTCTTGATCGAGAGAAAAAAAGTCAACAAGCTTTGTTTAAAATTACTATATAAAATATAAAA
>JAODLL010003584.1:0-11644 GCA_026546735.1 Forbesichthys agassizii
AGCCTTCATTTTAAAATCAAGTTAGTCATGGTCCTCATTAGGCTCACTTGGAGTCTCTGTATAACCAGCAGCGCTGGTGGGAGAAGCGGAACAGATTAGTCACTCACTGTATGTGTGTATATATAGATATAACTCTTAACTAATCCTCAGATATATATTTGTTTATTTATATATATATATATATATATATATATATAAAAAATTTTTTTTAAATATGTACATAGATTTTGCGAAAAATGTGATATTTTAAGCCACGCTTTGGAGAGTTATTATATAGGTCTATGAGGCAGTGTTCAGTTTCCTTTCAGCGTCTAACTCTCTATGAACGATTATTTGTGACCTCATAGGCGATAGCTGACATGGTGACGGAGGAGAACTTGGCTGAAGGAAGACTCTATCCGCCTCTCAATACCATACGAGAAGTGTCCTTTAAGATTGCAGTGAAGGTGGGTTATCCTTGCATATGGTTCATCATTTATACAACTCGGGGTAATCTTCCTGCTCAAATCTCAGAAAATATTCTGATGTGTGCACCGCACAGTTCATACAACCATACAGATTTGTCTCATTTAACATTGTTGACCTATTATTATTATTATTATTATTATTATTATTATGGAGAAATCTTTCAAGAAAGGTGATATTTGCAGAGTTTTACAACGTGTGTGTGTGTGTGTGGGGGCGCAGAAATAAATATGAGACAAAAAAAGCTAACTTAATTTTTGGGACATTCAAAGTTCGAAGAACGGTTGAATCTATAGAATATTGTGGTGAGCAGCATTTAGGAATACGACTACACAGGCAATTGTGCTGCTGATGACATTAAATTAAGGATTTGTCATCTCACCATCGGGCGTCACTGAAAGATGCGTACGCACATTTAACATATTTACCCAACTTTGCTTTTGCGCAGCAACCTTTATACTGAAGCCGCGGCTCTCATTTGTTAGTAGAAACGTGTCGAGTTGTCATTGAGTTCTCCACTGCTTCACCTGTTTTCTCTCTCCTAGCTTCTTCACCTTGTTTAACCTCCTTTCGTTTTCCTTCGTCGTAGATCGTCAACCATGCATACAAGCACAACATTGCTTCAGTGTACCCTGAGCCCAAGGACAAGGAAGCCTTTGTGCTGTCTCACGTCTACAGCCCAGAGTATGACTCCTTCGTCCTGGACTCCTACTCCTGGCCCCAAGAGGCAATGAATGTGCAGGACGTGTGATTCGATACACGTCTGCCATTTTGTATCCCCGTGCATCGAAGTCCCTCTATTAACTAAGCTCACAAGCCACCATACATGTATGCTATGCCTTTTTATATCTACTTTTTTAATACACGTAGCCACGCAAGTCCGAAAATCCAGTACACTCATGCAAATATGCAGCCAGACAATTAATTGCATGTATTGTTATTGAGGGATGGTCTGTATATCAACTTAAAATATATGTTTATGTGTATCTTCCAGGATATCAAATGTTAACAAGCATGTCCTGCACACTTCAGTACATTTTGTCATCCGCTCATAAGCACTTGCCTACAATACGCCATGTTGTCTGGTCTGAATGAACTTAGGTTCTGCATGAACCTTTTAAAAAGGTGCCGATGGCTTTTGTTATGCCCTGTAGTGACTACATTCTGAAGGCATGACACTACTGTACCTACAGTATACCAGACCTGATGCCCCTACACACAATTGCATTAAGTTATTTAGAATTAAACATGGATTGTAATGAAAAATTATAACTTAGCTGTTTTAGATGTGATCCCTGAAATGTTTTACCATGAACATTTCTGCTTTTCCAATTTGGAAAACCTGATATATGCAAGCAGCAGGCAAGCCATTTTACATTGGCTTTCATCGATCAGTTACACTAATGCTCCTGGTTGTGTCGTTTTGTAGCCAATCTGATTTACAAACATTTCATATTTGTATAGAGACTTTAAAAAGCACTCCCTGTATTTGGTTCCCTTAAGCAATGCCGCCATGATCAGTAATGTACTGTATGACGCACAATTTATTTGATTTCAGTGTTGTGCTAAATGTTTGTGTACAAAAGCATTTAAATCTTACATGAGATGTTGTTTTTATGTCTGTCTCTAGCCTGCAGATGTTTTATTTTAGTTGAGTAGCTTCATTGTGTACAAATATCTGTGGGTGCTTGCGTCAGTTAGGCTATGGTGGAGAGCACACTCCTTCCTTCACAGAACAGGCTGTGGCATAGAGTGGAATATTTTGTCATTTGATTTTGAGGGTATGTAATGCTTTAGAAGGGAATATCTAAAAGTATTTAAATGTTTAAATATTTAAAGTTTTTTTTGTTTTGTTTTAACCTTTTACAATCTTTGCATCATAAATGCATTTGTTTACCTTCTCAGAACTGCAAGTGAGATGTAAATGTTTGTTTCTTTGACACCTTCCTAGGCTTCTTAAGCTAAAGGACATGGAATATCCTCTGAAGGACTTTATAATTAAAAGTATTTGGTAGTTATTACACTTTGTTTTGCATGTGTAGTTCTAGCTTGACATACCAGCAAGGTCCATAGTGTCCATGGTGCTCTTAACAACTTCAGACATGACACTAACAGGCTTTCTACAATTGTAGAAAACAGGTTAGGCACTATGGCTTTAGTGCCATTTCTTAGAAAAGACTACCAGGCTATAGACATCAGTGAGTAAGAATGTGAGAATATCTTCTATGGTTTGATATCCCCTGCCTAGATTAAGATTTTTGATAGCGCTTAAAGTAATTCTGACCAATCACAGCCTCTGATCCATAATTGGGTCAGCGAATCTACCTTGCTTGTCAATCGCATCAACAGACACACGCACTTCTTCTATTTAATATCTATAGTTACAGTAGAACAACAACTTCAGAGTGAGGGGTCAGAAGAGGGAGCTTTTATTAATATGAAATGATACGGCAAAAGTCACATCCATAACACTAAATAGCTGTTGTGCTGTAAACAACGATAACATACAGAGCATATTAGTAATGGCAGACTTGGGGATATGGATGCACGATATTGATCAAATGTGATATTGATCATGAATATTGCAATATCGATATTAATTTCGATATTTTAAAATCACAAAGGTTATGGGAAAAGGCATTAAATATATTTATAACATATGAAAACAACACATTTTCAACTGACATTCATTTTGGACTCATACAACAACAGTAATTTGTTTATCTATTTGGCCACTGATATTTATTTTCGATCTCTATTATGTCATGAGCTTCCTCAGCCACACATCTTACTTCTGTCTAAATCAAACACAACTAAGCCAAACAGCCAATTGATGCATCTCTCCACAAAATAAACTGAATATTGCAACATTTTCGATATGATATTGTGCAACGTAATATTGCGATAACGATACTGAATCGATATATTGTGCACCCCTACTTGGGGACATTAAAAATTTTACACAAAGCAGTGGTTTCATTTGGCATGTAACTCTTCTACAGTTGATGGCTTTGCTTTATCAAAAACCAAACAATTTCATAAATATAAAATCTATACGGTCTGTAAAACCAAACATTGTATTCAAGTCAATTAATAGACACGAGAAAAGGGTTCTACAATAGCCAGTTGCTGAAAAATGGGCACCAACCATAGGTATCAACTAGTGGAGTTGGTGTATAGGCTTCTGCAACACCTGTTAGTCTACATTAAAAAAAGTGCATAGCTTTTAAAAAAGTAATTTTTTTTTATAAGATACTGACTCTGGGATAACATGTTTATAATATATTAGCAAGATAATCCTTCAAGACAGCAGCAGACGGAAACAAGAAACCATGCTGACGAATGCATTTAACAAACAAACCCTTGTAAGGTCAACCACCCAGTAGGCAACGCTTGCTCCATCATCTCCTGTCATTGTCCGGGCAGATGAACGACAGCACTGTGTCCATCATGTTCTTGACAATGGCGGGCGCAGGGTGGAGGTTGTGCGGAAGGTGGTGTGCCAGCGTCATCTCCCAGGCGTCCACGAGCAGGACGTCTAGCCCCTTGAACATGGCCCTGAGCACCCCGTCCAGCTGCAACGAGTACCAGTCGCTGTTGAACAGGCTCACCTCCTGGTCCAGCGCCTGGAGGTTGGCCGAGCGGATCACCACCAGCGTCCCCGGGGCGCGGTCCAGAAGTCGCAGCAGCGCCCGCCGGATGTGGCGTAGGCGGCGGGTGTACACCTCCAAGGGGAAGGTGCTGAAGTGGGCCCACACGCTGAGGACCACCACGGTGTCGGGGCCCCCGGCCAGCCCGTCCAGCTCATTGGATACGTAGCGCAGCTCGCTGGCGCTGACCGTGGAAAAGCGGATGGGCGGCCCGTGGCAGCGGTACCTCAGGAGGATGTTGTGAACACTGTCCACAGCCATGAAGGGCCCCACGTTCTTGGGGCTGCGCAGGTTGAACTCCCTCAACTCTAAACAGGGATGAATGAGCGTGGTAAGACGCACGCTTATTGCTCGGCATGAAAATAAACTGGGCTAAAATGCAGTTTTATCGTTTGTTCGTATTGTTTTTTTAACCTGTTTAAGCACTTTGAAATAGCCTACATCTGTAGGAAATGTGCTTTACAAATCAATCATATGTAATGCTGACCTGGTACAAGCGCACTGAGATACTCGTACCACTGTCTGACAGTGGAGTCGCCGTACATGTTGATCACCTTGCCTTTCAGACACTCTGCGACAACGGAGGAGTCATTGAACTGGCGCACTGCGCTGCCCCCTAATGGCTGCCACACGCCGGCGTAGTAATATCCGGAAGGCTTCACGGGCTCCTGCTTCATGCTGTTGCTTTCTGCCGCTGGTTTATCTATAATCAGTGAGGAGAATTCTTAAATGCAACAGGGCCCAAAATGCACTCACACAAATCTGACATTTACCTTTCCTCTTAGGAAGAACGGTGATTCTGTCCGGTCCTGAAGCATGTATATGGACCTTGAGGTTGATGCCACTAAGGGGGGAAATGGTAATAAAATGGTAACAAAATGGTAATAATAAAAGTAAATACGTGGTTTTGCCAAATATCCTTGTCATTCTACAGACCTTTGAAAAAGCAACGCTTCCTTATTGGAGATGAGGTGTTTCTGATAGCCTCCCTTGGCATGACTGATCCTGGCATCGCAACTTAGCATCTTAGGCTTATAGCAGAACCAGGGCTCCCCCGTGTGGAGGTCAGTGTAATTGCACAGAGGCAGCTGGCCGGGTGCCAGGCACATGTTGCACACAGTGGTCTCGGACAGGAAGCCCGAGCGAAACAGGCTCTTGAAGAACACCCTGTCGGACCTCTCCTCCCTCAGCCGGCGCAGCACGGTGACAGCCTCGCTGGGATGCACCAGCGTGACGTCCACCATCGCAGGCCCCTCCCACAGCAGCGGGAAGAGGGCGGAGTAGAACCCGTTGCGGTGGTCCAGCACTTGACCCGCCACGCCCGCGCCCAGCTCCGGGGAGTGCAGACGGGACACAAGGAAGTCCCCGCCGTAGCGCTTGGGGCGGCCCTGGAAGTCATGCACCTGCACGAGGGCCTCCAGCTGGTCCCCCACGCGCCACTCCCTCCCCCGCTCCTTGGTGGGGAGGATGGCGAACAGGCTGTGCACGGGGTCGCTGGTCAGGCGCAGGGGAGCGGCCGCCGCGGCGGAGGGGTCGGCCGGGGGCTCAGGCCAGGCGACGGACTCCAGAAGGTATCGCTCCTCCAGGGAGTCTTCGGCGGAGGTCTCCAGGTGCAGGTGGCTACAGTAGGTGTGATTGTGATAAGGGGGAGGGGGCCCGTCCTCGGTGATGACGGAGCGAATCCTGCTCTGCAGCTGGTAGAGGGTGGAGACCGTGTGGCAGTTGAAGTTCTGCAAAGAAGGTAAAGACGAGGCAAAAAAGAAGTGGCTGAGTGACTGCGGTGGGTTGGGGCCATGGTTGGGGCAGGGTGGTTGTAGTGGAAATGCAGAAAACCAACAGCGGAATACAATAGCCATAGATTAAAAAGTCTTAAGTGTTATACAAAGTGTGTAACTAAAACAGGACCTCACATAAGATAAATTTACAGTCTCAAGCCAAAGGTTGAGCTTGGTTATTGTCCTTTGGATAAAAGTGTCTGCTAATTACCTAATTCCTGTATCACTTCCATAAAACAAAAGCAACCATAAATAAACGATTACAACTAAGTCAACATAGAAGGTTTTTCCAAAGTGTCTACAGTGTGTACAATTACTATCGCTGCTTGAACCCTAATAACAATACCTGTGTCAGAAGCTTCACTGCTTAACCCATAAATATAGCTGCAAGCCACAATGAAGGGGTCCAAGCATATACTGGAGCATCATAGTCCGGATATGAAGGACTCAAGAAAACAGGACTCAAATAGGACTCCATAGTCAGTCAATGCTCGACAACCTGTTACACTCAGCACCAAGTTGTGCTGAAATAGCTGTTTGCATTCTGGGGTAAGTATTGTGAAGTAGTGTTTAGGGTAGAGATGCTTGCATTTGGGCCCGTGACACGACTCAAACATTTTAGTCAAACTAAAATGACTATCCTGTCAACAAACATGCCATGTCCAAATATGCTTAGAAGAAAAATGTTCTACTCACCAAGATGCTGATATTGCGGAGCAGAAAGATAAGGACAGACAGGGCTAGGAGTAGGAATATCTTGACATATTTGGATTGATTCCGGCACATTGTAACCTCTTTGTGTCTATCACGGTCAGGCTCCATTGGCCACTCTAACATGTTGACGATCACATCCTTTTCAAAGTCGTTGATATTGCCATGTATACATGTCAGTGAAAAAAAACTGTAAACAAATATTGCCACGAAGATTAATAAAAACGTACATTGCACCGGTTCGTTTTTTTTTTACCACAATTTTTGTATAATTCTAGATAAGGTATAGCCTAAATAGTATTGAATAGGCCTACATCTGATATTGTCTAATGGAGATTAGCTTGCAACTCTGCTGAATACACTGCAGGTGATGGAAGATAATCATCCTCTCCAGTTGTTTTTTCTAATGTTGGGAAGAGACACTATGTCATGTGACACAGTTTCTCTATCAAACACGTTTGGCTAAATCAACATGGTCTTCTGGATCCTTTTATTCCTGAGCCAAATAATTATTACAGTGGAACACAGAATCGCTCTAGCTGAAGGCATACATAATCCATTGCTAATGAAGACCAAGACTGATACAGTTACTTTATCTAACTGGCCACATGTGTGAAGAATTCATCTTCTTTAAAGGAGAGATGGAAGAATTCAATAATAAAGAACATGCTTCTACTGCCAATTCCAGCCTATTTTAAACAAGTGAATTAAATGTAACTTTTTGTACACTACTTTTAATGTTTTTTTGCCTAGGGCCCCAAAAGAGCTTTGGAACCAGATTAGGTATGCCTACAGTATAGATTATTTTTCTTTTGGGATAATGCTATATAGTGTGTGTGATACCACACACGATGGGAACACGTATGCATCGCATGTTATGGGCATCGAACTTAAAGGTACCCTACTAAAATAACGTTTACCGTATGGGTGTAGGCTGTAGGCATGGGCTCTCGTATCACAAATAGAAAATTACATGTTTACCCCTCCTAACCCAAACACATGAAGCCGCAGATGACGTTATGGAATGGCAAGAGCATAATAATATTCACCAGTGAGATGCACTATTATACACAACTACAGTAGCATCTACGTTAAGATACTGTATATTTACGGTTAGCTACTGTGCACTTGTCATTACGGTATTGTAAATATATGATTAAAGGCTTACTACTTACATTTCCCAAGCGGTTTACGTGATTTTCCCCGTTTCCCCCCGTGGTCCGAACAATCGGTTATATCGTTGTATGTGGGGCTAATGCAAGAAAATGAGACATAAACGGATGTTCGTGCAATACATGGCCTACAGGACAGTACAGATGGGGGGGTGGGGTGTATTGAGGTCGTCCGGATATAGGCTACCACATCTTAGAAGCAAATCACGCCTTCCCATCCAGTGACTGCACCGTCAGTAAATGCGAAGTAAAAGTGAAGTAAAAACGGCGCGTTCAGATGGGTGATGTTTACCATTTCCACGAGAATATTCCAAATGAGCCCTTTGTGGTATTCACAACATCGTAAGTGAAAATTATCTGAAAACACCGAGTTCACCAGTTCTGACGTGCTCCTCTCTTTCTCGCGCTATACCACCCTCCCTCCCCCAAAGTAACAGAGAGAGAGAGAGAGAGAGAGAGAGAGAGAGAGAGAGAGAGAGAGAGAATAAGAATATACACGAGCTGCGATCTATAAGCTTATACGTGCTTCTGTGAATCTCTCGGGACAATCTTTGCAAGTTGTTAACTGTTAACAATGTTACAATTGTTACAACTGTAAATGTTAACAATAGGCGCACTCTAAAAAATTGAGCGGCTCACTTCACCAAGCAAATGAAAACGACGGCTGGCTTGACCGCAGTGCTACAAGATTCAGGAAGAGTACAAATAGGCTATTATTTGACATAATGTTATATGTAGTATATAATATGTCACAATTTTTGCTTCATCTCGTTCCTCCGTATGTTGTTATAATACAAAGTACCAGTAAGTCAGATCTAGCAAATAAGCGAAAAGAACTAGAAAGACATTTAATCTTTATTCAACATGTTTTAGAGGTAAATCAGCTACCTACATTCATTGTCATTTCTGACCACAGCACAATACGTTGTCCGTGTCATGTGCTGCTCAAACATTGCATTAATGTACATGGATTATTTCAAATGGTATTACATAATAAACCAAAATTATACTAATGTGATTAAAACATTAGAAATTCACAAATGTGACAAACTAAGGTTTTCTGATTGTAAAATACATTTCTTAAAAAAAAATTAAAAAAAGTCTGAACATGCAAGGTGGATTAAACATTTCAATAAATAGAGTAATAAAGTATTCAGATAAAACAGTATTATAAAAAATAAAAACATTTAATTAATTGGAAACTACGGTTTCGCCCAGAAATCTGCTCTGGCTTCCCTCTCATTGTGCAAGGTGGCCCGTTACATGAGGACAAGGTATATATTAAAGATGAATGCAGTGTAGAGTTTAGGGAGACTCATATGTAATAAACTAATGTCAGTCAAGAAAGGCCCACAATATCATTCCGGTCTTTCCTCCTCCATTTCCCCCCAGTTCTTCAGGGCGGAGTCGGGCCGCGTGGATCCACTGGGACACATGGGTGAGGTGGGCTGAGGGGTCTCAGTTCTATCTCCCGCCACCACCACCTCCTCCTCCTCCTCCTCCTCCTCCTCCTCCCTCTGCTCCACAGAGGAGAGGTACTGCCCCAGCAGACTGCAGTCGGGGCTGTTCCCGCCAACGGGAAGGGCCAACGCTCGCACCGTCGTCTCCAGGGAGCCCGCCGTGCCGCTGCTGAGGAAGCTGTCTCCTCCGTGCGGCTCGCTGGTCGACTGGAAGCCGGAGTCGGGGAAGGAGAGGCGGGTGCAGGCCTGTGGCGGGGACGCGGGGCTGGAGGCGACGGGGAGCCGGGCAGGCCCGCCGCAGGGCCCCGCGGCGGCAGGCTGATCTGGGCTCACAGCGTGTGTGACGCTGGCTAGCTGCTGCTCAACCACCTGCTGCCACTGCTGCATAGAGAGGAGCTACAGGGAACACAGCAGGGCATGTGGAAGGCTAGTGAGCACGCTGAAAACTGCAGCGCATTAAGTCTCAAACACCGGAGGGATTGAGCAGCCGTTGAGTGCGTGTATTAATCAGGCAGTGGGGCGATAGGCGATCAAGAACTTGCTGGTTGAATGTGAGGCAAAAAACGTAAAGCGCTTTGGATGAAATAAATGAAATATAATGCGCTGTATAAATGCAGTCCATTTAATCTGTAGGACCTGAATAATTAAATATTCTGAATTACTGACCTGTTTCCACATAAACTTCACGGCATCCTCTTGAACCAGTCTCTGTAATTTCTCTTCCTCATACAGTTTCTGCATCCTGCACAAGAAACAAAAAGTTATATATTCAGCATTCTCTTCACTTCCCAATAAAAACTAAGTATGTTTGCAGTGCAACTGCATGATGACAGTGCAAAAAATGTGTTCCCGGTTCATGAATTTGGAACAAATAAACAGATTCACAACAGCGTTTACATGCAATCGCCAGAGATGTTTGCCAATGACATCTGAGATACCTCTCCGATTCTCCAGTAAGGAAGAGGATGTGATCCTGCATCCTGCGAAGGCGAATCTCACTCCGCACCTCTTTGGCCATGGGGTGGCAGTGGCAAGTATACAGACCCCTCCACCACGCCTGGATTCTGACCGCTGCCTTCTCTGCCTTCGACTGTCCCGATGCATGATCTCCACTGGCCTCCCCGTTCAGCTCCACTTTCCCAACGTCAGGAGAGGTGACCTGAGGGACGTCACGCTTGTCCACAAACGGGCAGGTTGCCGGAACTGATGCAGTGCTGTTATAACCTTCCCTTGACTTTACGTCCTCCGCTGTGTCCTGCTTTAGTGTGTTCTCTGAATATGGACGAGGAATATGTAATGTGTGCGGCTTCTTGGGCTGGACTGGGCGCTCTGGGGCCAGAGAGTCAGGGTCAAAGGTCTCCGTCTCGTCCTCGCTGTCAGATCGAGCTGGCTGTGGCTCCGCGCCAGAACTGACGGGAAGAAATGTGGACTCTGAGGACAGCATGCTGTTGTTGAGCTTCTCCTCGTCCGTCTGCACATCCTCCAAATAGATGGACTCCTCCTCTGCCCTAGGGCTGCAAATCACTGGTGCAAACAGCTGGGCTGGATAGCAGTTCACCCAGGTGTTGAACTGCACAGTTGGCTCTAGAATGACAATGAGTCGAAGAGACAGACCACAGAGAAAGATTATGGAAATAATTGCCAGCAATAAGCACAGAGAACTGATTTAGGCTTTCCACACTGCATATTATTACCGGGGCACTAGTGGTGTAAGAAAATATCGATACACCTGAATATCGCAATATTACAGTTTGCCATACTGTATAGTTTCTCTATAAAAAAATAAAAGACAAGTATTTTTTTGTAAAAGGGACCATGTACAGAATACATTAACCTCAAAAGAACGATGCCTGTTACTAGATTTAGCTTTAAGCTCATTTCCATCTGCAGTCCCTGAGCAGGTGTTTGTTATTTCTTGCAGCGGCGCTACACATTAGCATTGGCATGACAGTTTTCAGCTAAATAGAAATCGCAAAATAATAATAATAATAAATATAAATATATATATATGCTCACTTTGCGTTCTGTATTCCGACATACATACATACATACATACATACATATATACACATATATATATATATATATACATATATATATATACACATATATATACATACACATATATATACATATATACATATATATACATACACATATATATACATATATACACATATATACATATATATACATATACATATACATATACATATACATATACATACATATATACATACATATATATATACATATACATATATACATACATATACATATATACATACATATACATATATACATACATATATACACATATATATACATATACATACATATATACATATATATACATATACATATACATATACATATACATATACATACATATATACATACATATATATATA
>JAODLL010003585.1:0-11644 GCA_026546735.1 Forbesichthys agassizii
TGTGTGTGTGCGTGTGTGTGGGTGTGTGTGTGAGTGTGTGTGTGTGTGTGTGTGTGGGTGTGTGTGTGCGTGTGTGTGTGTGTGTGTGTGTGTGTGTGTGTGTGTGTGTATAACATATAAGTTAGGTGTTTGTTGGTAAAATAGCTAAATTTTGAAAATGACTAAATATATTTTTATATTCAGGTTATTATTGTTCAACAAGCCAGAGGATTCCCAACACTCCAGAGAGTTGCAGGAGAGGTAACCCATCCATCTCCACCCCTGAGCATTGCAAGTAAGGCCAGAGGTCAGGGGAGGGGAAGAGGCAGAGGCAGTCAAGCTTGTGTTTCAACCTCACTAAAAACAATTATTGCAAATAGTTTGCTGTGCTACTTTCAAATTAAAATAGATTTTTGACCTTTCCCTTGTTTGACTTTCATTTACAGTTTAGTGATTTTTCCTTATTATGAAATAAAATGTGTGTGTTTATAATTAAGTTACTGTACAATACTGAATATGTGTTACCTGTAAGTGTCACATTTTCATTGCAGACCAAAATTCAAGAGTAGTAGCCTTTATTTATACAATGGTTACCAAGTGGCCATTTGGAGTCTCCAAGTGGCCTTTTGCAGTCTCCAAATGGCCTTTTTTGAAAAAACGCCTAAACATATCCTTACAAAAACATGTGTACACTATTCCTATTATGTGGTATTGTTATAACATTTGAACTAGGACTAGGTATGGCTTCATGCTGTAGCCCTATTGTGTTGTCCTGCTAATAACTCCCAGCAATAATTATCTGCAGGCACCTATATACAAACATTTTTCAGGCAGAAATGGAAATTTCATTCCTTACAGTGTGTTCCAACATCTAATACTCAATTCCAGCAGCACTAGCAGCAAATATGTCTATTGTGTTAGAAACTTCAGAGTGACAGCTTTCAGAGAAGACCAAAACCATGCATATACTCTACAGGGTTCAAGAACAGCATTCAATTTACTTCGGTTATCCCTAACATAGGCGTTTTTATGCAAATTTGACAGGAATTTTAAGGGGTTAAGTAAAATGTAATGGTACTTTAACTTGAGTAGAATCATTTTGTACTCTTTCCACCTCTGTCTGCCACTAAACTATAGCCTTCAGACCATCCTGATCTTGCCAGTCTGGAGAGCTTGGAAATCGTTGTTTCAGGCCAGTAAACCTAGTGTGTGGCCACTGGCCAATCAGCGTCATAGTTACTACGGGCGTGGTTTGACGAAGACGACTTGAAAACAACTTGAAAATGACAATATCGGGTCCTACAGAGGTTAACGTAGATGCTGCATTATAGCATCAGTTTTATTGGAATATATTAGAAGAGTAAAGTATTTTATCAATGAAAAATACGATTTTACTCTTCTCATGACCTGACTTCTACTGCAAGAGTGGCTAACAACAGGCTCTGCTGGTTCACAGGTTTGTTCAATCACCTACATTATTATACCTGTCTGCCCTTTTAATACAGTTTCAATTGATGGCTCCTCAGATGGATGAGGACACAGACACCGATACATCTGGCATATCAGGTTAACTAAACTTTCCCTAGACATGACATAAGCTTGTGTAAACAGCAGATATTCCTAATAAATTGACAGCAGAAAAACACAGGCCGCCCTTCCAAAGCCAAAGAAAGTGATCAGATGCTGTCAAATATGCTCTCAGCTTTACATGCGTTATCTTAACAAGTCAGCAGTCCTGTCCTCTGCTACTTCGCGCTGTGTCCTCCCTGCCCTTCAAGCGATACGTGGGCCGGCATCTTTGCCAGTGATTTGGCTATAATATGTGTTGAATATTTCCGGATATAGCTTTTCCAGTCACCACTGATTCAGTAAGCGTTCCTATTTCCATCCTAACAGGACATCTCATCCCTTAACTCACACAGCACCTTCCCAGAAGTATCAAAGCTACACCACCATTTAGCCTACATACATACAGTATGATGAACCAAATGTGTCAATAAATTAGCTTACCAAATGACAGCACATCTTTCCATTACAATTAATAACTAAATTGTCTTAGTGATATTGATTGAGTGTTGCTGTATACTTGCTGTGGATAGCACAAACACATCCCATGTACGCCATAGAGGAACAACACACCCTGCCAGCACGCTACATTTCAATCTTTTCTGAGCTAAAACAGCTGTACAGGTGTACAGGAAGCAGCATTATGGGAAACGGTGTCTCCCAGGAAGCAGTAATATAGTCTATACATGCAAGTGGGTTGAACTCCTGCAAACTAACGTATGAATAAATGATGCAGGCCTCTCATTCATGAGCTAAGTGCCTTTTCAGCTGAAGACGTGTGTGTGTGTGTGTGTGTGTGTGTGTGTGTGTCATCTTACTGCCCCCCTTCCCCACACACACACACACACAAAGAATCAGAAGCATATATACTTTTACAGAAGGGCCTTGAGATTTAACAATTTGGAGGCCATTACAGACAGTACTGAAGGACTTGAAGGAGGTCGGTGGAGGACAAGGGGTTAATGACACCACACAGACAACTTCATGTTATCATTATGAATAATGTAAAACAGCTATTTCTGGCAGATAAGCACTAGGTTGCAGCAAATACAATGTCTGTGTGTGCACAATAGACCTCGCCAGTCGTGTCGTCACGCGAGTCTAAAATTCAAAAGTGAATAGGATTGCAGAATGGCATTTTTCTTATTGTTTCAAATTGAGTTATGTCATGCTCCAGTTTTATTCAATGCTTATAAATTGAGCTTTTGGCATACATTTCAGTTATGTTGATGTCTTCGTTTTCAAGTTAAATGCTGTTTGCTAACTGCAAAAGGAAAAAGTCAACTACCGGCGCAGATTACACGCGTCACAGCTCGAAAGGTTTAAATAAAAGCCGGTGGCCTCCATTTTACCTTTTCGTTTCTAAAAGCAAGCTACACTATCCCTTCATTCTAATAACAAGCTACACTATGCCTTCGAAAACATGTGCAAGCTAGTAGTAGTAAGTATTTTAGAGTTATTTTATAGTGTTAATATAATATAATATAATAAATACATCTTAGTGAATATGAATCATAGTGTTATGAAAACATAGTCAAAAAATTAGAATGTGTGTGCTATTACATAACATTGTTTACATGTTGCTGGATTGACAAAGTGAAAATGATTATTATTAATAATATTGCTAGATTAACTGAAGATATTTTAATGTGTTATTTCTTAGCTTTTGTGTATCTGACACCAACACGTGATACAACCTTTTCCTTATCTCATAGCTTGCCCTAACAAGCCCTGAAACCTGGCCTTGAATTGAGCTGAACTGCTCTACATGCACAGATTAAAAATGATTCTCCCCCTTTGATAAACTCTTGATCATCCTTGAAAAAGGAAGCAAATGCTGTAAAACTAATACTCATGCTCTTACTAATGTAAGTTGCTAATGTAAGCCCATCACAGTCCCTCGAGTGATCCTGGTGACGTATTTTATATGCGCTGGAGCAATAAAATGCTTACTTTGACTACTTAGCAGTCTCGAAATGTGGAAACACCAGTAGTTTCCAGTGGGACTATGTTTCTTTGACAAAACAGGTACGTTTTCAACATATGAGTTAATCACAGGCAGGTAGGGAAGAATATCAAAAACCGCATTTATTTTTCTCATAGGGAAAAACGCTTAGACCCAGACGTCTTTATATGGGCATAATGACGTACAACTGGCGAGGTCATGTGTTTGCTGGCTAATTCATTAGAAGTGGTACAATACACACGCGCGGGCGTACACACACACACACACACACACACAAGCATTCACCAGCCTTAATGGTGAGCTCTGTAAAGAGGGGAGTGTGTTTCGTCTGATTTGAACGGAAAGGCTTTTTAATGAGAAGTGTGTGGTAGTCATGGTAGCTAATGGCTCCCCTTGTGCAGCACAGTCAGTAATAATTGTAGCAGGAGCTGTGGTGATGAAGGATGTTTTTGTTAATTCTGACCTGCCTGGAAAGCTAGTGGTCAAACCTTTTACTGCTCTGATTGAAGCTTTTACATGTTTTTGTTTATAATATTTATATTGGTTTTGTATTTTGTTGATACAGGCTTCATTAAGCCTCTAACGGAGCCCAAGATACAATGTACAGTATAACTTTAGGGTAAAATTATATTGAGCTAGCCTACAATGAGTATGTGTGGGAAGGGGGTCTAGTCAAGGCAGTTTATTTAAAGCACATTTAAAAACAACCAGTGGTGAACAAAGTGCTGTCCAGTTATGCAAAAAAATAAAATCAAACAAACAACAATAAGTAACAAATAAGTCCCTAAACTGACTGGAAAGCCAAATAATAACAATATATTTTAAGACAATATTTAACTGTCTGAGTGACGGGGGATGATCTGATTAAAATGGGAAGGCTATTCCACAGTCTAGGGGCCACAACAGAAAAGGCACAATCACCCTTTGTTTTCATCCTACTGTGGAATAGTTAATGCGATTGGTTTGATGATCTAAGGGGCCTAGAAGAATGGAAAGATGTGAGAAGATCAGTAATATAGAGGGGAGACAATCCATGTAGTGCTTTAAAAACAAGAAATAGTACCTTAACACTAGAACTGCCACATAGTAAAGTAAAGATTAAGTGGTATTAAGTACCGTAGCAAGTTCTCCCGGAGAACAGAAAACAGAAAATCCTATGGCGCGCCAAGCACATGATACACCGTCTTGATTTAGGTAGCATGTAGACAGAAAGACGTGACGGCACAGTTTCGGTTTAACAACCTGAAAGATTAGGGGACAACATATTCCATTTTCTTTCCCACACAAAATGCTGATGTCCCAAAAGAATCACTTGAGTGTGTCTGCGATGCACGATGCGCTTCTCACACTAAGTACAGCACTTTACTAAACTGTAGTAAACTGCTGTAAAGCGTAACGTCTGAGTGTCGTAAATACATACATTCACAAATGCTACAACCGGCTAATATGGGGTTGGGGGAATTTGTGCTTAGATAGCGCACACACCCTAGATCAGACGTCATATTTGATGGGCTACCAGGGGTGGGCAATCCTGGTCCTGGAGGGCCGCTGCCCTGGATGTTTTATATGTCTCCCTGCTTAAACACACCTGATTCACATGAATGGGTCATTATCAGGCTTCTGCAGAGATTAATAATGACCCATTAATTTGAATTGCCCACCCCTGGGCTAGCCTCATGAAAAAAATAAAATGTAAACATTGAGGTTTGTGGTACCGGCGGTTGCTTGCCATGACCTGCGGTTGGGTTAGCAACACCGCGGTATTGCAATATTGCGGTTATCGCGACAGCCCTATCGAAGAGGAGGCAAAGCTGAGTTTACGTCCCTTGGTCAAACGTGTTCTTAAGATTAATCAATCAAATTAGGTTAGCGTCAGGTTGCGTGTCAATCTGTCATTAGTCAAGACTATCCAGAGGAAGCCAGCATCCCGTGGCGCTTCCATTGAACACACAGTGTTCACACAGTGTTCAATGGGTGGTTGGCACTGTTTGTGCATGTCCCGGACGCTCTCTCATCTCCCCCGTTATATAGATTATTTGTATTGTCTCACTTTGCCTCCTCAAAAATGTTCCTAGCGCCACGACACTGTGGTATTTGCATGTGTGTAATATTATTAACCCTTGTTGAAAGTCTATGACAGTACACACACATTGATATTGTTGCCCTGAAAGCTCAACACACTGAAACTGTGAAATATTTCTAAATACTGTGCATGTGTTGTCAAATTGATAATTGATATGTTATCTTTGCTTGTGTTTTCATAAGTTGCAGTGTGTTGAGCTCTCAGGTCCACATGCACATGCACACGCACACGTACACACACACACACGCACACACACACACACACACACACACACACACACACACACACACACACACCTAAGATAAACAGCTGTGCAAGCTAATTATCTGCTAATTACATTTTAATGCAAACTACTGTGGCGAAACCAACAGTTCTTGTGCGCGCACACAGACACATGGAGGGTGTAGTCTCCAAGATTTACATGATAGGATGCTAACATTGTTAGCATGGAGTTGCCCAGGCATGCTAATGGATTGCTAATGGTCCTAAACATGGAGTCTACAGGCTCTCCAATGGCCTTGATTGATGCAAAAAGTCATACATCATTGACTAATGAAAAGGATGCTGTTGTCCCCAAGTCAGACCCTGAGAGACTGGTCCTTTAATGAACTACTAGATGTTAACTCACTACTGACCAGTGATGATTTATAGATGCTCCACCTCTAAATCATCACTGATAACACAGATTTAGACAGTATTTGAGAGAAAAATACCTTTTGTGTACATAGAGAATGTATTAGATCTTTGAGTTCAGCTCATGATGAATGGGGGGGCAAAATCAAAAGTGTTGAGTTTGTATAGGACTGCCTGCTCTGCCTTTAATTCTGATTTATAATTTAAAATATATAATTATTTATTCAGGCTTGATTGTTTTATTGAAGTTTAATATTAACTGGGTTCCCATTTGGAAGGCAAAGCTAGTAGCCTAATATTTGTCTTTCTCAAGGACACTTGAGCAGGGTTGCCAACTTTCAAGGCCGACTTGGCGTGAGAATCGGTAAGTTTGGCCAAAACAGCTGTATATTTTGGTGTGAGATGCATTGAAGTCAATTAAATGTTTTTTCATGCTATCGTGAGACAGAGGACATGAAAGCATGTGGCACACCAGCACACGCCAGGTGTGAGACTTGGCAACCCTGACTACAGGCATGGCCAGCCAATGGTTGTTACAGTAAGTGAACTAAAACTGCAACCCTGACAACAGGCATGGCCAGTATGAGACTATAAATTACCATAGCAATACTCTTTTATAGGTACTAGTGAATAAGTCATAATCACAAGTATTATCATTACCAAATATATTTTTTATTTATCTACACAGCTTACATGTATCATATATGGCATCAGTTTCTTATATGACATGCAATAATTCTGATCGAATATGTTGGCACAGCCAATATGGACATATCCTTGAAATGGAACGATGCACTATGCAACAGGAGATGTTTTAGAGCCACGTAGGTTCCTCCCAGAGGCAAGAGAATATGTCTCCCTCTCCACTAGGAGAGGGAGGGCTAGGACGGCTTGCAACTAGAACATTCCTGCATGAAACCCAGAGGCTTTACCTCCATTTAACATGTTTAAAGCAAAACACTTTTGGAACTATCTACACCCACATCAGGTTTAGGGTTATTTTGGCTGACCTCTTCTCCTTGGCTTGATGTTATAGGCAGAGCTATACTGCAGGTTTTATTAGGTCATAAATAATAATCATAAAGGATATTGAAACAGAGCTTGCAATAGAGGAGATGTCAATCAACCCAGGTCTGCATGCACCCAGTGGGGAAGTGTTCTTTTCATCCAGAATAAAAACACTATAGGTATACACCTTAGGGCCTTTGCTACAACCAACACATGACCTTCCCACCTCATTTCCTTCTAACCATGTTATAAGGACACTTTAGTTGATTGCAGTAGTTGGCTGAGGTGAAATACCAGTCAGAGAAAATGCACATCGAGCAGAGAACCTATAGCTACACAATACACACACATGGCACACACATGGGCACGTACACACACACACACACACACACACACACATACACACAGACACCTTTTTCACCAGCAGGCTTTTCAGTTATCGATCAACTGCTCCTGCTGGCTCGCCATTCTGAACTTAGAGCGAAACCCGGCAACCACAAAGCCCAAGCCCTGCCCTCTCATCTATCAGGTTGCTCTGAGTCAAAATGTCAATCACTTTATTCACAGCGTGCAACACCACAAGTCTGTCTCACGGAAATTAACACACACCAATGGGCTCTCAGCAATCGCCCTCTGTCCACACATGAGAGATAACCTCTCCACCACAAACAATATTTCAACAATCAAAATATCCAAGGCTTATTAATGACAGTCTGAAAAGCCAGTGATAAATAAGCATTGTTTTGAGTGGCTGCCATTCTTATTATCTTAGTCTCACACTGTTCTCTACAGATGCCCCTATTGAAAACAACAGCAAGAAATCAATGACCACACACAGTCAGGGAACTGAGGTTGTGGTTGGGAGGACTTCTCAGAATGTGTGTGTGTGCATGTGTGTGTGTGTGTGTGTGTGTGTGTGTGTGTAGGGCAGTGGGCACACACATCAGGAGTGTGCGTGTGTGTGTGCGTGCATGCGTGTGTGTGCATGTGTGTGTGTGTGTGTATGTGTAAGCTTGCAGGGCAATGGGAACACACAGCAGGAGTATGCGTGTGTGTCCGTGTGCGTGCATGTGTGTGTGTGTGTGTGTGTGTCAGTATGCAGAGCAGTGGACACACGCAGGATGCTAACAGGGCTGTCTGCTAGCTGACAGTATGCTGAGTATCAAAAGCAGGGAAACTAGATCTGCTCTCTCTCTCCTCATGGTAACATCATCCTCCTATGGGTGCACCTCCTCAGGCCTGGCCGCATTGATCAGTGTCTCACTGTGTGTGTGTGTGCGTGTGTGTGTGCGTGTGTGTGTCTGTCTGTCTGTGTCGGTGTGTGTGTGTGTGTGTGTGTGTTGGAGGTTAAATGGGCTGGGTCAGCAGAGAAATGTCTTAGGCACAGAGCTCTGTGTGTGTGTGTGTGTGCGTGTAAGAGAGAGAGATTGAGTGAGCACATTTAATGCATGTGTGTCAGATATAAAATGAACTAGCCAGCGATGGTACAGATACTTGCCAGTTAACCAGTAGCCTAATAATTACATCTACAATAACCTAGTAGGCTATTTGCGCAAGTAGGCTACAAGCCTAGTAGTATTATATTACCATTTTTGTGATCACCGCCAGCTTTGTAATTACACAGGCCATGATTATTAGGTCTACAATGTTATGCCGGTAGCCTATCTTAACAATAGCCTATGTTTGTAATTTTAGCACATTGAACATTATTTGTGCCGTTTTGATTGATAGTAGTAGTGACAGCATGTGCTTACTGTGCAGTTCGTAATAACAATGTTGATAAATTGATCCATATGATCATCAATGTTCACCGGTAGCCAGGAGGGTGAGGCTGCGATCACGTGTACGCTACGTGAATCAAAAACTGCAGGCAATGGATCATCGCCTTGCGATGGGAAATTCATACTCCAGCCTGCTCCATTCCATCCTGCCTCATTAAGAAAACTATAGCCGATGCCAGCTGTGGCGTCAACCAGACAGCATTCTTAATGTTGGTTGAGTCTGTGTATTTAGATGAAAGTTAATCAGTGTTGAACTCTAGTCTAAACGAAATTATGCAAAATTGCTTCACCACAAGAAGCTAATGTATTCGCACCTTCGCTCATATATAATGGAAGTGAATGGGAGGCGAATATTAATTTTGCATGTGTCTGCAGTGTGATAGGCTATGGCTATGCTTGCACTCATCAAAGCAGGCGCATGAAGTGAAAGGGGCAGTGTGGTTCTTCCTCTGGCTTTGGGCAAACTTGTGTATGCTAACTAACAACATTGCATAGGTCCATGTTAAACTCACGGTTAAAAATAGCAGCGCCAACGAGAGCTATATTTAATTGGTTGTTTCAAACCGGCATCTGCTTGAATGAGTACGTAAACATATTTATTCCACTTCGTTTGTATTATATCCATGCCCCATGATGGGAACTGTTAAGTTTGCTATGGTGACTTGAAAATGAAAGGAAAAAAAAACTTTATCTTTCGATTACAGGTGACGTGCCCAAACGTGACTGTCTGATAAAAAGTGATCACCGTATGAAAAAGAGCATTTTATGATTATATTCCCATTTTTTAACTGGTAAAAATGTAATGATTAATTATAAACTAGGTCACAGAGTAGGTGAAATACTATAAATTAAGTATAATTAAAGATATATATTCATTGTTTTATCTAGGCCTATATAAACCATCATGTTAATTACTAGAGTCTTGTTTCCAAATATAAACAAGGATATTTGATATAGCAAAGAAACACATATAGCGTACACATCGGAAAGTATAGCCATTAATACTTTTATCCAGATAAAAGCAACTGCAGACGGACGGGAATCACTTTTGGGCACGACACCTGTCGCCTGTTAACGCCAGACAGATTGAATATTGTAGCTAGATGGGTGGGGGCATAACATTCATAATTTACATTTATTATTAAATAACTTTTGATATTTAGAAAATAGAATATTTACTATATGTCACGTGTGTGTGTGTGTGTGTGTGTGTGTGTGTGTGTGTGTATGTGTGTGCGTGCGTGCGTTTGTGCGTGCGTGCGTGTGTGTGCGTCACATTAGATATTAACCAGCCCATACTGCTGATGTTGATATCAACTGTTTACTCTGTCAAAACGACACCACGAGTGTTTTTGTTCCTAATGTAAACATACATAATAATGTATTTAATATGAATTAATATTTCATTAGAAATACAAGATTTGTACTTGGTCAGGCATTATATTTCACAGCATCAGAGAAACCTAACCTCTACAGTACTAGTACAAAGCATTAGTGCAGAAACGACACCAGAAATGACTTCAATGTTTTTTTCACTGGCCAGTTTTTTGTAGTTACTGCAATTTATAGATATTATCTCAAAAACACAACTAAATGATTTTAACTCAGATACTTTGTTACAAGATAAAGCAGATGTCTGTGGTTAGCCTTTGGAATACAGTATATTAGTTACCATTGCTGTGTTACAGTAGCTTCTTTGCATTTTATGAATTTTAAGAATTCACAAACTTCCATCTCCTGTTTTTATTCCCTCTTAATATGTGTGTGGAATTGCCATTGTGGTTGAACCAGAGTTACAAATGTGCACACACACACACCCTCCTCTACTGCTCCTTCTACAGCACGTTGAGGAGTGCATCTGTAGAGTCATATTTGTTTGTAACATGTTACTTTACAGGTAGCTTTGTATAACTTCTGTCCGTGACTATACAGTATTTGCTATAGAGGATGTTAGCACAGTGTGGCCATTTTGCTAGGCTCCGATGGCTGGTATCGCTGGTGAACCAATTAAGCCCATGGTGAGAGCACCAACCACAAAAGGCCACACACACTGCCTGTAATTGTCATGACGAGGGTCAGCGAAACACTTCCTCAGGTGATCTCCATCTGTACACCTGATCATTCTAACACTGCCTGCCCCCATGGCCCGGCTGTTACTGTGGCAACGCTTCCTACAGGAAAACCGGGTTGTCTAGCCTGCCATGCAGAGAGCATCGTCGGTGCATACTGTATGAAACTGTATCTGCTGTATTGCTCTCCTGCTAGCATTTACTGCAGGCACAACATTAGTCAGTCTTGACCAGATACATAATACAGTATGCTGTTTCCATGAGCCATTATTCTATGATTTGCTTTCATCACATACATGTACAGTAAGAAATATATGTCATGAATGCATTCTATATACAATATGATATAAAATACAAAGCAGTTAAGGAATCAATTAAGGAGCTTTAATATACATATATATTTCAGTATATTATCCACACATATTGCTAGAGGAATGAGGTAGGGCCCAATTGCACAACACATTGTTACAGTAGAAAGTTTCTGTAACGCTGCGGTTATGGAGGCGAGTGCAAACGAACTAAAAAACACAACGGTGAAACGTAAAACAGCCACGAGCCC
>JAODLL010003586.1:0-11643 GCA_026546735.1 Forbesichthys agassizii
GACTAATATTCACCATACAGTACATCATCCCACACTTATTGTATTGTATAGAGCATATGTAGTTTATGGTCATGTAACTATGCACATTTGCACCGAAGTGTGTACACCATATACAGTGTCAACAGTATACTGTATATTTATATAAAGTAAATATTCAGAATAGAATACAAATACTGTCCATGTCTTTACTCTTCTAACCTAGCTAAAGCACCAACTATCAAAATATCGTTGTAATGTGCAAGGATACTTCAAAATAAATCAGATTCTTATGTTATGATACTGTACACCTTGCACCTCCTGCCAAGCACTGAATAATAGACGGTAGTCGTTTTCCAGGTCACTGTCTGGTTTCAATGTGATGTATGCGTGTGTGGGCGTTTGTGTAACATCAGCCCCATGAAATATGTAAATTGTGAGATGGAAAATATGCATGTGTTAGGTGCCTGCATTTGGAAGCGGTAAATGTTTGTCCTTGTGAATTGATTAAAAGAAGTACAAAATAACATGAACATTGAGAACAGTAGAGGAATGTGTGTATTTTTGTTTTTGCCTCGCAAATCTAAGCACAGTGTTACATTCTTTTATAGAGCAAAATGTTTTTACATAATAACATTTTACGTAATAGCCTAATTTGTTAGACAAAACATATATTTGGCAAGTGGCTATTGCTCATAAGTGACTAAATAACAAGAGAGGGAGTCAGCGTTTGCTCTGAAGGTAGGTGTGACAATACCCTTTTTAGGGTTAAAGTTCATAATGTGCTGAAATCCAAATGAATATTGAGTGGTGGATGTTACATTAGTAAATACAATTCACAGTAGATCATACAATCCGATATCCAATTTTCATCATTTCATTGACAATTAAATGTAATTTAATGGGAAGCTACATTTGAACTGTTTAGATGCCCTCAATTCAAGAGGGAAAACTAAGTACTGACGTACAGGATTGCATTTAGGTTCCTTACTTGCCATTTTTATTTTGTCAGGTCATTTGTATTTCAAGTGTTATGATTTTGCTAAAGTGCCTGTGTAGCATCCTCAAGGCCCTAATACAAACTCCTTCAACCATGACGGTAGCAAATGCGTGTCCAGTTTATGAAATACAAGAATTACTCTTACAAAAGCTGCATTTATGCTGAAAGAGTAGAAATTAATGACAAAACTTGGTGTTGGAAACTTATTGTGAACAAGGCCTAGAGGGGCTATATCAAGGCTGATTGTGGTGGATTGGGGGGCTTGAGCTTGTCAGGAGATGGGCAACAACCTAAATGTATATGGTGGCGAATGCACTGAAATATAAACTACTGGACAAAACCAAAACGACAAAGAACCTAAATATAGAATGTTAGTGTTGAAGTAATCACTCTTGAATTTAAAGTAAAAATGTAACTTTAAATGAAATGAAATGTAATTGTCAATGATTGTGTTAAATTAGATGTCTGATTCTATGATCTGTTGTGAATTTGATTGACTAATTACATGTTTATTACATTTTCTTAACATCTACCTCTAAGGGAACAGTGTTGTTTTTTTTCTCTCTCATAGATGAACTATTTTTAACAAACTTCTAGAGTACATGACTGCATTACATTGTTATGATTATGTGATACGTAGTATAACGTTAATTTTAATTTAAAATTAGTTCATTGTTGTCTTTTTCATCTTGTGTTTGTTGTTTCAACCTGAAGTAACTGGCTTTGTAGAATAGAACACATGGTTTGATGATGTCTAAATTCCATATGTAAAGAAATACAGTAGTGCTTGTCCGTGCAGCGTAGTGTCATTGATTTGTTTCATGTAATGTGCAAGAAAGAAGTCTGGCTCAGATTTCCACTACTGGCAAATAATTTGTCATATTAAGAAGCAGTCTTTATAAGCCTACTGCATGTTTACATGTTGTTCAAACATTACATTAGAGAGCTGTTTTTCTTTGTCAAAGCCATGGTAACAGTTGGAATTCAGGTTAAATATCTGACAAAAGAATGCATCGTGCAACAAACGTGAGTGTTTTCACATGCTTATATCCATGTTCATTTGAGTTGTGTGCTTGGAAAAGGCAATTTAATAAAGTAGAAAAAACAAAACTATTCTTTGAGTTGTCTACTGTATATTGACTGATTGTTTGTTTTAGTGGCCTGAAAGTGAATTATCTCCAAAAGAGAAACAAGAGAAACAATAAAAAAAAGAGCCCTTTATGTCCTTCCCGTTTGTAACAGTCCTTCCTTGCAGCTGGGCCTGTGGGATCCATAGACGCTGCCTAAGCCTGGGTCCCCAGAGCATGCCCGTCAATAGGCAGACAAATGAAGTCCAGCACATCAACAAATCTGCTGTGTGACAATGGCGATAGCGTTATAGGTTTCTATTGGCTTTGCTTCTAATTCTTGTTTGTTTTACATTACAAGCCCTGAGCAGTTTGCAACATGCGTGAATCAATGTAATTTGCTGTATTGACGTTTTAGCTTAATATTTAATTTGTGCCCCCGTGAGCTGTGATTGTGACAACGTTAAGGCTCAAACGCAGACTGTGCTTACAGTATGTGTTCTAATGCCAATATCCAATAGGCAGTACAAAGGGGTAAAGGGATTAGAGATACATCCCCACACCATTGTGAGGTGACAGAAAAAGCACAATTGTTTCTTACCATAAAGACGATTATCAAAATGGTATTGTGTCAAAATGCGGCTGTGAGCTAAGACTTCCTATAATAACCTCTGTGTGCTTCATACAGGTTTCCATTAGCCATGTGAGACCATGCTCATGAGGAGATTTGTTTCACTCTACTGTCTGGGACCTCCTCATATTGTATCAGTCTGGGATCTCTTCATTTGACACCTTAAGACCCAGGCAGCGAGCCGCTGGCCAGCCAGGGTCCTGTCGGTTAGTTCAGGTGGTGCCAACAGCCATTAAGGTGCCTGTATTCTGCAAATCATCCTGTGTTATTCTTGTTATGATTGGTGTAAGGTGGTCCAATGACTTTGGTTGTCACGTACTGTCTTTTGTTGTTCATCTGTTGATTGCCCGAGGCCAGGATGGTCTCGCCGGGCCGGGTTTCCATCGGAAAGGGCAGGATTTGTGATCAAGCAGCTGGCTTTGTCATCTCAACAATGACGGTTGACGTCAGTTGGTGTCCACTGCTAATTTATTTATAAAGCTTGTACACACTTCATTCATAGGCGTACAGCTGAATGTGTACAGTATGTGGACACATGCCTAGTGTGGTATAGCCTAATAGCCTATAGCCTTTGGTCATCTTTTGTTTGTGGCTGGCTCTAGTTACACAAGTCAGTGTGCCCACGAGCCTGCTAATCCTGTTTTCATTAACAGCCGCTATGTTATGACTTCATGTGCGTTACTTTGGCCGAGTCTGGATTTGAAACACGTTGTGAAGTGCAAAGAAGTGAGCAGTGTGGGAGATCCTCGCACAGTTAGGTGACACAAGCGAGCTAAGCCGTTTGAGTCGTTTTATTAAACGGAATGAGTATGTGGAACCTGTGTTCTTTGACAATATACTGTAGCCTCAACGCTGCATTGGTATATTACTGTTGAGTGCCAAATGAAAAGGGCATTCTCTGTATTATAACCGTTATAAGTAACTAATCATGAGATAATTCTGTGTATTTTTTGTGCGTGGTCACCATACATGGTGCTGCCGGGTTACTGCATGCCATATTTAGTCATATTCCATATCCAGCCTCTACTTATTGTAGCATGACATGGTTTATATGTGAAAACAAGGAGTTTAGTCCTGACCCCTTTGCTATTTTTACATTTCAATTTACATTATTGTTAATAATAATGTGAATTGAAATGTAAAGATGATGTCAACCCTCAGTGAATTCACTGTCAATGCTGCTTCACTAGCCCCTAGTCTTTCCCAGCTTAAAGGTAAGGTCAGTGATTGTTCAGTGAATATGGCCGTTCTGTGCTGAAAAAAGAATCAGTGTGTCTACACAGCCCTGGCTCCGTAAAAAGGGACACAAACATAGCGGTGCAGACCGCACCACACTTGGCAATGTCATTTCAAATGTGTGGGGCAGAGCTTCTAAGGGAAAACCCTATGGCATTGAAGGGAGGGCGAGAAAGAGGTATCCAGGCAGCCTATCATCCATGATTATGAGAACAGCTATGAATATGAGAACAGCTATGTACGATTATAAAATATGGGGCAAATTTAGCAATATTTCACTTATATTGTGAAACTCAGATTTGCATCATTTATGACCGTTACTTCAAAAGAACTCTTTCAACATTTGCATTCAATAGAATGTCCAGATGAATTACAGTTAGGCCCAGAAAAAGTTACCATTTCCTGTTTTTCTTTTCATTCACTTTATTAATGTCTATTCTCTTGCCCTTGGCTGACTGGACTGACTGGATTCCATAGAGCATTCTGAACTCCCTTACTGCTTTCCACAACATATTTGTGGTTTTAGGAGTTTAAGGCGAGTTCTGTGCAAAGTAAAGCCAAGTAACGGTAACATCGCACAAACTCTGCATTCTGTAATGGGCAACAAAATGCTGGCATTCTTGATATGGGTTATGGGGCCCTATTTTAACGATCTAAGCACATGGCCTAAAGAGTAAAGCGCAAACTGCATTTAGGGCATGTCCAAATCCACTTTAGCTATTTTAACGGTAGGTAAACCTGCGCCAGGCAAAGGTTCAAAAGGGTTGGACTTACTCTCTTCATTATTCAGCGCATACCATTAGTATCAACTGCAACAGACGTAAATCGAAACAACACTTCACGTAAATGGCTCGCAACACAGCACCTCAGGTGGTGTAACAAAAACATGTATCAGAGCGTTGTCAAGTCAACTATTTCAATGACATTCCTATGAAAAAATTATTTCTGGAACAATTGGTTCTAAAATATCGCAGTAGACAAAAATGTCTACATTTAGTAGGTGGAGTAGAGAAAAGAAAACTCACTGATTCCATACGCATATATATGTCCATTGCTAGCAACACAGTATTATGCTTTTACAAATAGTATGTTTTTACAAAATCTGCTGTTAATACTACCGCCTGTGTAGGCTATTCCTTATTTATAGTTCTATGGTGCATTCACATAACTCTGCCCGTCTAGTCAGCTGAATGGAAACATCATGGAGCAGAATTCAAACAAAAGCAAAACAAAGGCAAAAATAAGTGTTAATTAATCTTAATTGAGGTACAATGTTCAACCTGTGCCGCTCTACATGGCCTACAGTAAGAGGTTTTATGCATTGGTGTTCCGTGATTATTCTTTAAGTTATTTTTGTTACATATCGGAAAATATTATTTTAAAATCTGGGACTGGCTTTATAGACGCTTTAGAATAATGTTTACCCAAAACAATGGGAAATATTGGCAGATTACTCCAAATGTGTCATTGCCTGCGGGATGAATGCATAGTCTGTGTTGCATATCACATTTAAGACAAATATGTGATATAGGATATGCCATTGTGTTCTCTGAACTTGCAGATAAATGGAGAACACCACTTGTTTATTCATCACACAACTTGCCTACTGTTTCAGGAGATATGATCTAATAAATGTAAATCAATAACCGTATGCACACAGATGTGAAATATTACACCTCCACATCAATCAAACTAGGGTGAGGTGCATTGTTACATATGTCACTGTACCGCTTGTCAATGGAGCATTCAATTTACTATTAACCTTTATGGTTTATGGACTATACCTTTCGGCTAGTCCTAAACAAATTTAACGTGTGATATAGCATTCATGATCTAGAAGATCATGCATTCCTAATTTCTGAATATCTGATCTCATACATAGCAATTTATTTTTGAAAGACAATACGTTTTGCAGTATGAGGTGCTTTTATTGTCACATGCATGTTGCTAACTTCATCCTCAAGGGAGCCACTGTGCAGCGCCCGGGGACCAACTCCAGATTAGAGCCAGTGTCACTGATCACATTGACTGGAGGGTGACTGGAGGGCTGTGTTCAGTGATACTGTTTGAACTGCTATGTGTTGTGCTAGGGGATGTGTGGTTGCTTCTAGTAATTCACTAGACCAACCTTCAATGCATCTGTGCTAAGCTCTGGCATTAGTGTTTACCATTTGGTTTCTTTGGCATTAAAGTCTGTGCACATGGACCATGTGTGTCTAATTGTGTCTCTTCTTGCCTTTATCCAAAGTGCTTTACAGTATTTTGCCTCATTTGTTGCTGTGCGGGTTGCGGCCGGCCACTGGGGGTGGTGGGCGTGGGGGGTTGGGCATCTTGCTCAAGGATGCTTACAGGTCACCAGGGTTTGATCCCATGACCTTCCGGCTGGGACACCCAACACCCAGACCACTAGACCATCCTGCAGCCCCATTGTTGTTGATTTGTTAGTTCATGTGTGAAGCACTTTCGGGGTTATTTGCAGTCAGACAACAGGGGACATCAGGGGAATAATTGGAACCAGCAGTCAAAGCCGATTGTGTGGCGTTGGAGTGTAACAGACTCAAAGCTGTTTTACTAGCATGTTCACCACCAGTTTCCTAGATATGGTTACCAGATATGTTTTGGCTTTCAATTACAAGAACACCACATATGGTTTGTTTATAGACTTACAAACATAAACGTTATTGTCACGCACCAGAGCTATAATATAAGACATTGCTAAATTGTCATTTGTAATGGAATTCACAGCGACTCTATGTCACGACATGCAATCCTATAGTAGAAACATGGGAACTAGTGTATATGTACAGTATGTTAGGCAGGTTTCGAAGGGTTGGAGAAGAAGCATTTGTTACCGGTAAGGCTAATATTAATTTACAGTAAAACATGTAAACAATTATTACATTTTGCATTTATTCTGAAGAAGGAAAGCCAATAACAACAAGAAAGAATCAGGCAACCATAACATAAAATGATAGGTTTGGTTTGTTTTTTCATCCTTATATGTGTAACAATTTTGAACAAAATATTTAATACATTTTTAGCCAAATAGATTAATCATAGTTTTTGGAATGTTAAAGGATTCCGGTAAAACTTCATTATAAACCCATTGTTAAGCATCAACAGAGTGGTGTTTCTCAACACTAAAGCTCTCTTACCCCTTTGGAATACTGCCACACAGCCACAGATGATTGGAATTTACATGTTTTGAGCCCAGCCTTTAAGCCAGGTCCCTGCTGCTCTTAAGTGACAGTGGTAAACCCTGACCGCCCATTGACTCACTTAAATATGCTAGTGCCTTAATTACTGCACAACTGTCTCTGTGGTGACACTTATGCTCCATGAAGCTCCTACCTGCCTGTATTTGTGAATGTGCATGCATGTGAGTGTGTATGTAGTACACACCCAACTGTGTGCTTTATTTTGTTTTCTTAGACTTAAAATACAGAAGTTATTCTGATGCCTGTCACTGTATATTTGAGGACAAATTAAAATGTCAGGATAGCCCAGAATCACCTCTTTGGTGACTTTATTTTTATGTAAACAGGGAAAACAACTGATTGGACACTGATTTTTGGTTCTTTATTATTTTAGTAATGGGTTTTTCCGAAATGTGTGCAGTTCCCCTTGTGGTAGAAACCAGCATTGCAACAACATGGCTGCATGTACAACATGAGCACAGAATGTGTGACACTGTTCTCTACCGCTTTGAATGGAAATGGGATGTAATGTAAATGTAATTTGAATAACGGTCAGAAAACAGGTGGTATAGTGTACTTGGAAAAGGCTTCTTCCAGAGATGAAACAGTTCAGCTTGACATTATAAATGCCATGATAATATCTGATACACTCAGGAAGTATCTGAAGAGTTAAGAAAGTATGCTCGGGGATATTATTATGTCTTAATACAGTTTGCTACATGCAATTCATTTAACAGTGTATTAGTGGACACCTTTTAAGTGGGTTCTGTTCTTTACTCTATAGTCAGTAGCAAAAAACTAGTTGTTATTTTTGTTAACTGAATGAGCTGCATTTTCTGCCTCAAATACCTGAAGGTGAAGGAGTACAATATTGTAAATATTAATCAATGAATGAATCTACTCATGCAGTATCCAATAATTAATCTCTCTCTCTCTCTCTCTGTTTACATCTCTTAATGTTTGTCGGTGTGTTTACCCCTGGTTTCATTTGCATTTCAGTGAGCTTGACAGGTCTGACCATATCTTGGCTACTTTTCCATCAGGTTGCATTTTATAGCCTTTATGGATATCTACTGTACGGCATGGCATTTGCATTATTTGTATTGTCGGGCCATCTTAGCACATTTAGGTCATCATCATTAAAATGTTTTATAGAAAATTGAATAGGTTAGATGACATGGGGATAACAATGCTATGGGTATAAGATAAGGGACATGATCGAAAAGTTGTGGTTAACACCTACACTTATCGCAGCAAGGCATTTCCACATATTGGCCTATAGCCTACTCAAACGTACACCCTACTGTACAGTATACAGCATCTCCAGATTAGAAGCACAGCAGCGTCATTATGAGGATGTGTGTGTCTGTGTGTTAGTGTGTTATTTGATATGTAAATACATTGTTGACTAATGGACATTATGGGTCATATTGTTATTCTATTAACGCGGGGCTATATTTGAACAATCTAAGAGTACGATCTAAAGTGCATGGCACAACTGCATTTGGCGAATGTCCAAATCCACTTTTGGCGCGTTGATCAGAGGAATAGACTGTTGTACTTTTAGCTTTACACCCTATAAACCAATCAGTCGGTGTCATCTCCCGTTCCCTTCACTGTAAAAGCCTGGCGCACTTACACCTTGGCAGGCTGCACTTACAATGGCAGATTTGCAAAAGTAATGAGACGCAATGAGACGCTTTCTTTGTCGAGGACACAGATCTGCTCAGTTTGTGCACTGCGGCTCGCCCTGTGTGTGACAAGTGGCGTACGCGTGCGTTGCACACAGCTTATGTAAGCACATATTTCCACCTGCACCGTTCTGACCAGCTTTTTGTTTTGCCAATCAGGCCGTCACGTTCTGACGCCACCAGATAGCAATGCAGCAACAATGCACCTGATCAACATGCCCACGTAGGCGCTCAAATGGACGCAAGTGCATTTGCTCTTTAAGCAACGTGGGCGCTGGATGGTAAAATGACAACCGCATCATTCTGAAACTAGCAGACACTTGAGTTTAGTTCCGCTGGGGTGTATGACAAAGCCCATGGCATCGACTAGATACTGCATATGTTGCTGATCAGCCTGAGAGGATGCTACACAAGATTATTAAGATATTTAAAACCATACTGGAGGAAGCAGTAAAAGGATGAGTGTATTGATTGCATGAAACAAACATGCTACCACATGCACACATTCTCTTTGTCTCCCACTTTCCGTCCTTCTCTATTTCATTGTTCAGACGGTTTATCTGCAGCCTGCGAGTGAAAAGGTCACAGTGTTATACTGCTAGAGTGGTACAGTAGGCATATGATACAGTGTATCAACCGCTTCTATGTATTATGTCCCTGACTTGTGTCAATCTATTGATTGATGCAGGTCAAGAACTCGTTAAAAAAGTCCACACTTAATATATACACATAATATACACACTATTCCAAGAGTACCTGTTTGTGCTTACAGTGACAAGAGATATGTCAACTATGACTCAAGTTTATTATACAAAGCAGTAACTTGAGAACACACTGCCAATGAATACAAGTGAGAGTAGTACTGACTACTGTGAACAAGCAGTTTATAAAAATACAAATACAAATCTGTTCAGGAAGCCATAGGATCAAGATATCAGCAAACCTTTAAATGCAGCTTCAAATTGAAATGTCATGAGAAATAGGCAATAGTTTGTGTCAACTGATTCCCTGACAATGCTGTAGGCACACAAAATAGCAACCCTGCTATATACCGGTACTCTAATATATTTCTGTCCACTTCACAGATATTATCTTCCTGGCATTACCTTTTATTCCACTAAAAGGCCATTAACTGTACCGCACATGTTGTTTTGGACTGCCTTCGCTCATCCCCCATGCAATGATTGCTCAGCAAAACTAGATGAACGAGAAAGACGGGAAGAGTCCTGCAGGAAGAAGGAAGTCAATGGGTCACTTAACGGACGTGTCTCCTGCAAGGCAAAGCAATCAGCACACCTACAACAGTACTGGGTTCAGGTGTCTTCCAGAACACTGAACTAGTCAACATGGCAACGATGCATTTAAATGCATGCGCTTTGTGTGCGAATTATCTTGAACCACTTTCCCTGTGGCCCTCCCAGTATGCATACTTGACTCATGACACTTTATTTACTCACGGAGGCAGGGCCTGATACTTGTGTACACTGTTCCTCCACTTAATAAATCACATAGAGTACAGTACACTCCGTCAGGCATTTTAACCATACACAGATCCATCAATGTGCTCCTTTTGAAGGAGAGTATATCATCAGTCAAGGCCCCCCAGCCACAATGGCTAATGTTTACTTGCTCTCTATGATGGCCTGTTGTCTGCGCGGACCATAAGAGGTAGTGTGGGGTTGTTGTGGTGGCATGTCATCGGGCTGACAGGTGTTGACGTCCGTGTTTCAGGATTACAGCGCGTGGCACGCAGAGATTTATCCATGGCTTTACACAAACTGTCATCTTTTCTCCCCTTGGCAAAGAGCATAGGCAGATTAGATACTTGCGGTGGAGATATAATACTATTATTTCACTGCAACAACACGGCAAAACAGGCTGATCACTTATCATCTGGGGATTTATGCAATGATAGCTGCTGGCAAGAAAGAAATGTTGGGATACAGAGAAAAAAAAAAGTATTTTTATACAACCTATCAGGAAGGAAGGGTTACTTTCCTGTTGTCATAAAATCATGTATTTTCTTACTCTAATTAAATCAATTCACAACCATTTGCAATCAGTATGTTACTAATAAATAGTAGTATTCTACTTTAAAATCCCCTACATGCACCCAATCTTGCAGTGATCCGTGGTTTTGTTGATCTCGACATCTGATTTGTAATTACTGTAATGGCATCCTAATATCTCAAGCACTGCAAAATAATGGCAAAACATTGCTTTTATATGACTTGTTTGTCTTTACTGTAAACCCCCAGTACCCCCTGGGGTGTGTGTGAATGTTAAATGTGCTTGTCTGTGTGTCCATCTTTACAATTGAGAGAATACGGTTGCATACTGTAGAGTGCAATGCATCTACAGAATGGCCACAGCTTGGCTGTAAAATGTTCCCTCCTAAACCGCTCCTGTGCTCGTTCTGCCTTTCCCTGTTCATTCTCAGTTCAGGCCCTAGCAACAGAAAAACATGTACATCATTGTTGCATCATTGCACAACACTCAATATCTGCATGATATCAATTATGGCACCGTTTGTTGGATATTTCATCAAATAGTGGATAGAGGAGATGAATGAGGTGACAAAGAAGGTTCCTGGGCAAGGTGGTGCTTGTTTCTCTGTCCAGAAGATTAATCCAGTGAGTCTAGGATATATGCCAGGCTCTTGGGACTGTCCGGCTTGTCTGTAGTATGTCATGCCTAAAAGGCCAGTGACGAAGGAAAATCACTGTTTTGTGTCGTTTATCACTGTACTTTCAAGTTGAGGTAATTGGCTAGGGCTGGCCCCAAATATTCGATTATTCGGGTATTCGTTTGTTGGGTATGTATTCGATTTCAAAATTGGGATTCG
>JAODLL010003587.1:0-11642 GCA_026546735.1 Forbesichthys agassizii
ATATATGTGTGTATATATATATATATATATATGGTAAACTGATTAAAAAAAATGTTTTATATACATACCATAGGTTCACATTGAGATCGTTTCCACTAAAGGGCTAGTTCTTGATACTTGTTTGTGTGTGTGTGCAAGTATGAAGAACTAGCCCTTTAGTGGCACCGATCTCAATGTGAACCCATGGTAGGTGGAGTGGATTGGTAAACTAAAAAGCAGACTTTATTGCGTCCCTCAAATATACAATAGCAGGTTAGGCAACATCAGCTGTACCCTGTCATATAAAACTGTGTTGGGCTCAATCATCTGTTCCTAGCGTTGTTAGCAAAACAATGACTGGAATAGATATGGACTGACTGACAGAAATTGTCACGGTTTCCCGTCTACCCTGGTCTGTTTGCTTTGTTTCAGTCTTTGTTTTCCACTGTCTTCTGTTTCCCCAGTCCGTGTGTACAATTAAACCAGAACAGATATTTTACCTGAATCAGCTTTCAAGCGTATATATTTGAATACCTGTTTCAAAGCTGTTTCAGTGCGGTTAAATCTGAAGCCAGATTGAAATGTGTCAAAAAGGTCATTTGAGTTCAAAATGTTATGGAGTTGATTATAGACAACCTTCTCAAGGATTATTAGTTCGAGATATGTAAACCCCTCCGCAGTGAAATAATGAAAGGGTGTTGTTCTGTGAGGTGTGACCTCTGTTATTTCAAGAAAGAATTGAGGACTTCGCTTTCTAACCTGAGAACCTCCCAAATAAAGTAATCAATAGAGAGAGCATTATGTTATGACGTTCTGAGAAGAAAATGTGAAAAAAAAATGTATCAGAAGGCCAGAGGTAGTTCTGACAGCTATTGCAAACATTTCCAGGGCCATGATAAATAGTAACAGGGATAATTATCATCCGTGATGTTTATCATGAAATACTGAAAGGGTTTAGAGGATAAATCATTAGAGACCACCTCGGCAGTGGCTGTAAGTAGGTTAAGTTTACCAATTTCTTACTCCTATCTAGTGACTGCATTTCCATTTTAAAATGTATTGAATTGTGAGCTTGTATACGTTATGGATACAGATTTTTCCTTAATATTTGAAAGCTTGCCTCTTCTATAAATTCTACCTAGGGCAAAAAACTGAAATTGCAAGCAGCTATTCTTGTAAACATCTGTCCTCGCAGTTTCCTGAGCTCTGTGATCGTTGCTAATGAAGCCTGTCCACGATGTTGTTTCTGTTATGGAGCTGTAGGATGGATCAGTGTATTGGCTTAGCGTGTGTGCATGCATGGGCAGCCAATGAGTGTTTGTGTCACCGTGTGTCTGTGAAGCATTTGGGAAAGGTAGTTAGATGACGAGACGACCCATGACTGTGTTTACAGTCCTCATAGTCACAGCGTGGAGGAGAACAGAAAAATACTTTCAACATGTTCACTCTCTCTCCCACACACACACACACAACATAGACAAGCATTTGTGCACAAAACCACTGAAGAACACAAGCATGTAACTGTACTGAACACTGTACCACATGTAGATATGCATGCACGCGCACACAAAACACAAAGACAAGGTTACAACATATCATTTATTTGTATGAGAGCTAGTCTATTGCTTGTAAATAGGTCCTTCATTTCCATGCTTTAATCTCATTTAGAAATGTGGAAACGAATACCCCAAACAGTGTCTATCCTTGCAAGCGCCACATAGTTAAAAGTATTAATAATAATAACATGCCATCACAGACTCTACCAAGCTAAGGCCTTTGCACACTCCATGCGGAGCATATCCACTTTGGATCCGCTCTCATGTTAATCAATGAGTCTTTGCACTCTGCAAGCCAGGCGGACGCTGCACGCTGAGCTGGCACTTCTTTTTTTCGCCCGGAGTCTATTTTTTCCACTGCCCTTTGCCTTTTTTAAGTGCTTTTTACATAGAGGGCAATGGAAATGCGTCATAGAAGCATGGTAAAACACTACAAATATTAATTTAAAGAAAACCGTTAATAGCTTAACTGTCATGCCCTTACTATGCTAGTCATTGTTGGCATGCACAGTGTTTTTGTGTTTGTATAGACACATTCTATATAAGATGTTGTTTGAGTGGATTTTATTCTGACTACAGACTTCCATGTGTCTGCCAGTCTCTCTGTCTGTCTATGTAATTTGCTTCTGTGAAATGAGACTGTGTGATCTGTTGTGGGTGGTCGCCCTGTTGGAGAGCTCCTTTATCATCATCCAGCCTCGAGTGGGACTGTAACCAATAATTACCTCAGTACCTAGATGTAAACATCATGTCCTAAACCCTTCTTTTGCGTCTGGCTGCTGAGATCACATTGGGAATTATATTGCATATTATGTTTGCTGCATCTGCTGCTGTGACCAAAGCTTTATTCTCCTGACCTAAACTGCACTTAAATCATTGAAATAATTGCCATAATCTTCCACAGGAATCATACTTTAACAGCTTTACAGTATGTACAATTATAGACACACCAAATAGGCTGTCCGTTTTAGTATTTAGTACTAAAATGCTTCCTAGTGAGATTATTTTGAACAGATTATGGTGCTTTTGTTGTCACAGACATACATGTAGCTAAATTCATCCTTTGCATTTAACCTATCTCTCAAGGGAGCAGTGGGCAACTCCTGATGGAAGCCAGTGTTGCTGGTCAATGGCACTGACAGGAGAGCGTTACCCTGACATGGATAATGGGGGAAACCCACGCAGACACAGGGAGATTGTGCAAACTCCACACAGAAGGGCTAGGACGACCGGGATTCAAAACGGGGATCTTCATGCTGTGAGGCCACAGTGTTATCCCCTCGGCCACCATGTTGCCAAATTCAAAAAGGAGATTAAGGAGATGTTCAGTCTTCTCTGTAGATAAAGTGTGCATCTTGTTTAAGTTACAAAAGATACATAATATGTGCTGGTAGCATAGGAAATCAGTTAGTCCATGGAATCCAAACCTGTACTTACAAATAGAGAAATTTGCATTCTTGTCATTTGTGTTGCATATGTCTTGTGTTGCTGATGTCTCGTACTGTAGGTTACAGTTAAATCTGTGTATGTGATTTGAAAAGTAATTGTGAATGTGTATTGTGAATAAAAAGTGCCAGCCAGCAGAAAATCTTGCATCTCTCTCTCTCTCTCTCTCTCTCTCTCTCTCTCTCTCTCTCGCTGGACTTTCCTAGTAAGACAGTGAAATAAATAATAAAACATTCCCTGCTATGCCCAGCCACAGGGGTCAATGCCCTACAATGTCCCACCTTGGGAATGCAAGTCTTCTGATGGCCCTAGAAGTCTTTCACATAATGATCATAACACTCTTAATTCCATTAGCTTGACAAAAACAACTTAATAATTTAAAGATTTTCTGAGAAGCATAGTTTTTTGAAGTGCTGTGACCTGGGAAAATAAACCACCTTAAACTGAAACACAGAAATGTGCTTCTTCACCGTTACCCACCCCTTAGAGGTCATGACCTCTCTCCGGAAAGGCAGGGAACATCGACCCCACACATCCATCCCACCCTAACCCTGGCATTATTACCATAATAGTATGTGTTTAGTGAAAACACATGGAATAAAGATATGACACAGCCAGATATTATTCTCCTCTGAGCTGCTCTCACGGTATCATCTCACGCCCAGATGAGGCAGCTGGAACTTTAGCCCTATGGAATAACAGGGCAGAGCACAGCCATATTTAATCCCAAACACACACACTTAAAAGTCTATACACAGCTATTAACAAGCTTACACACATAGATGTGCACACATAATATACAGTATCTGTGCACATAATTACGTACACCACACCTGGTCACACACAAACAAACACATGATAAACAAACACACACTTTGAAAAGGATGTGGATAAATCAGATATATACTGTATATTCCCAATAACAATCTCGTAATTCCTCATATTTTAAATGCTAAATATTCTCACACACATTTGTAAAGAATTGAATAGTGTTTATTTTGACCTCTAAAATCATGTTTGGCCCTTAGAGATGTATATTGAATTATATTGTTATGATTCGTTTAATTACAAAAACTAAATGTAATCTGTTTTATTATTGTTCATGTTCATCTTGTGATTTTACCATTGGTTGTTGTTATTGGATAATTTAATTAGTTTTCAACAAAACATTATACATTTTCCCTTTCTCAGAACATTTCATATACATTTAAATGGCCATTTAATACTGAATTAGATAATATCTGGATGAGTGTGTCCTGTTAACCAATAAGTGAAAGTGTATTTCTGATATGTGTGCATCACTGCTCATTGGCCTAAAACCCCAGAGGGTTGATGACAATGACTTGTCTCTAGCAGAGCTGTTACATACAAACGTTTTGTGTTGAAACAGTTATACATGATAAAAGGCCTTGGAGCTATAGCTTGGCATATGCAGTGCAGGTCTGTTTATGCTTACTGTGTGTTATGTGTATAAAATTGCAGCTTTTAGCCTGTTGTACACTACTGGAAGTTGGACACTTTGGGACATATTTTGAGGATCTAAGCACACGGTCTAAAGCACAAGGTGCAAACTGTATTTAAGGTAAGTCCAAATCCACTTTTGCTAGTACCAGTGGATAAAATGGTGGCTGCGCCAGGCACATGGTTCAAATTGGTTGTACTTACTCTTCATAATTCTTGAGTGTGTTTTGGACATAACATACTGTACAATAAACCAATCAGTGTTATCCCCCATTACCTATAAGAGATCCAGGTGCACTGTAGCAGATTGCTATTAGGCTATAACAGCAGGTTTGTGAAAGCGTGCGAGCAGACAGCAAAAGCAGGATTTCATCAAGGTCCCTAAAATATGTTGTATGCAGGCTACACACTTGGGCCCGATTTTAACGATCTAAGATCATGGTCTAAAGTGCAAGGCACAAATTGGATATAAGGCATGTCCAAATCCATGTTTGCTATTTTAACAGCAGATAAACAATCAATTTTCCGGGTGCATGGTTCAAAAGTGTTGGACTTCATATTTCATTGGTGAGTTTAGGGCGTAACAAACCAATTTGAGTGCCATCTCCCATTCTCTTTAAAAATCCAGGCGCACTTGCATCATAGGCAGATCACTATTAGGCTATACAATCGGATTTGTGAAAGTACTGGAGCAGACCATCTGCAATAGCTAGATATCTAAAATATGATGATGTAGGCTACACACAAATAATATTTCACATTGTACTCGGTTAGCCCTTTGCATATTTGAGCGCTGCTGCACGTGCCTGTATGTGTAAGTAGCAGAGTGTACACACTTTGTGCACCGGCCATAGGTGATACTATCTTGATAATGTGCCGCGCGTGGACTTTAGACTAGGTTTTTGCTAGTCATATGCGCAATTACTTTCCGCTGCCTCAAGATTACAATGCGTCAGCAATATGCTAGACCACACCTCATGTTTAGACCAACACACCCACCAGTGCTCAAATGGGTGCATGTGCATTGCTATTTAGACAACGTGGGCTGGACGGGAAAATGACAACTGCATCAGTCTGAAACTAGCAAAGACACTTACACCCACATTGCACCGAGTGTAAGATAGGGCCCAATGTGTGTGTAACAGAGTGTATGCTCGTTTTGCACCAGGCACAACTATCTTGATAATGCGACCACATGTTGACTTTAGACCAGGTTGTTGCTGGGCAATCACGTAATCACTTTCAGCTGCCTCAAGATAGTAATGTGCCAACAATGCGCACCTCAAATTTAGACTTTCAAAGTGCATTTGCTTTTTAAACAACGTAGGTGCCGGATGGAAAAAATATAACTGCATCGATCTGATACTAGCAAATATACTTGCTTTGCACTGAATGTAGGATAAGGCCCATTATGTCATAGAAGAGGCATTAGAACAACCATGGGGTAAATTTTACCCATGGAGGTTTTTCAATTGTACATATTTCTCTTTAAAAAATATTTTGAAGTCCCTTTGACTTTTCCTAAAATGGTGTTGTGTTGCACTCCATGTCGCTAAATATAGTCAAGATATATCCATATTAAAAACACAGGCATTTATACCTATAACCGTCACACTGGGTCTAATTTACCCGTTTTTAAAAAGCATTTATTTTTGCCAGGTTTCTTATTTTTTCGCAGCCTTTTACATATTATATGTTGCTTGGCAATGGTACATAAGTGTGTGATCGAAATCTAAATCATTACAAACATTAGATTCTCACAAGGTCAGCTGGCTACAAACCACACACAATGCGTAACATTTAAAGAAACAGCTTTTATGGCTCTCTGATGTTGCAGTAAGCAAGTGTACACTGGCTGAAGCGTGCACAGTGTGTAGTGTACGGATGTGACACTTGTCACGTGTTGAATGTGCTTCTATGTGAGGGTTGTATGGAAATAACAGTGAGAGATTGAAAGTTTCTGGTTCGAGCAATGGTTAAATACATTCATCATCATCCCAACGCTGAGTAACCGATTTCGGGAGACCCTGCATTTCCTTTCTGCTTAGGAGGAAATGATACGGTTACACCACAGACACGTTTGCGAAGTGTGGGGGAGATTCAAACAAAACTGCATTTTTATGCTACAGACACTAGTGGTATTAGATACAATAGATTGTCTCACAAGCTATGGCAAGGGTCTCAAACTCCAGTCCTGGAGGGCCGCTGTCCTGCATGTTGTAAATCCAACACACCTGATTAAAATGAATGGGTCATGATCAATCTCTGCAGAAGCCTGATAACGACCCATTCATTTTAATTGGAATGGAACAAATAATTGGAAATGTACTTCCGGCACCACAGTACACTGGCACCGATCTGAGGCAATCATGATTACAAAGGCTATTACTCCTCTCCTTTGTTTTCATCTCGTCCTTGTCTTGGGCTCTCATTGGCTGTAGGTCGTCGCTGCTGTCATTACGTCACAACACTGTTCATACAGGATTTGGACTCCTTATATAGGTCCAGGGCTTTGCAACGCATTGCTGACAAGTCAGCGCCACTCTCAGTTTACACTACACGATCGTCACTCAAGGGAGCGAGCTGCGATTCTTGGGGCTTTTATCTACAAACTCAAAAAACTTGTCAGCAAGCAGAAAAAATGTGCTAAAGGCATGTAGTGTTAACTAGGCATTAGAAGGAATGAGTAACATTGTCATTACATGTGTCTCTAGGTCGGGTATTTTCTTTAAACTACCATTTATAAAGTCACCAGTATACAGTAAATATAGGCTAAGACTTCTCTACAGCAGACGTGCCATGTTGTTCCCACTTTTGACTTGACTTTAACAAGAGATGGAAATGCAATTAAAATATTTGTTTCGCCACCCCAGGTTTAAATGAAAGCCACCAGTGGTTTCTATGACGGCTTTTTCTCACCATAAAGTTTTGGAGTCATGACTAATTGATTGTTTAGTGCTCTTGGGAACACAAATAAAACTATGTTCTATCCACACTTTGTGTGTGAGCAAGTGTGCATCTACATGTGTGTACTGAATGGTATAATTTCTTCATAGTTACAACTTCATGCAGATAGACTTGTACAATGTCTGTGCCCTACAAACTACACCCATTCACAGAAAGGTTGAAGATGGATAACCCTGTGGCTATTTTTCCACTGTTTGTGAAACTAAATACAGTAAAACGATTTTTAATGTGGAACAAAGATAAGGTAATATAAAATAGAATCTACTTTTGAAATAATCAGCAAAGTAACCAATTAACTGAATTAAATGTTTGAATTACAATGAGATGAGAATCTTACATCATATATGTTGTTAAGAATGTCCAAATAAAGAGACTGAAAAAGGTTGCTTTTCAGAAATTACCAAATATTACAGTGTATGTATAATCTCTGGAGCATTTTGATTCTGAATAGTCACAAATACAGTTCAAGATATCATAAATCCTAAATCTTAAATAATGTTTTAACTAGTCAAAAGTTAGATTTAGTTAGGCAAAAGTATGAGTGATTGTCTTGCTGTTAAAGAACCCATTCCATGAAAACCAAGTATTTCTTATTGTTTTTGGAATAAGCAATGTCGATGTGACACAGAGAAGTAGTAAGCCTTTCAGAGTGGACTGTTAGCTTCCTGGTCTGTATTGGCTAAAAAAAGAAAGCAGGTCGGGGAAACAGGTGAATGAGAGAAACGTGAGTATGTTGCGTAGATTACTGCACACAGTTTGTTTAGTAACACCCCTATGAGAATATGGCCAGCTCCGTAGTATCAGCGAAATATGCAAGGCAAGGAACTGATGCTGATCGCCAGTACACAGTACAGTAAGTATAAGTTTAATGTTCAACATTTGCAGATTCCAAATCTGTAAATCTATTTTTTGATACAGTAACTACAGGCTACCATAGCATAAACAAGTTAAGTCTGCAGGACAGGCATATTATCAAGAGTGATGTGCACATCAATAACTACATTAGATTAATATAGTTTAAGATATCTACAAATGAATTTGATTAGTTAAAACATTATTTAAAATATCTTAAAAGGATGATGTAGATATCTTAATTTGAGGTGTAATGCCCTGTCGTTAAGCGAGTGTAAACAAACAAAAAAGAAAAAGACACAGATGCAGGGGAGGGGACCACGAGCCACACGCTCCATATTTAATCAAATAAAACTCAACTAAAAGGTAACGAAGGTAACGCAAAAACATAAACAAAGCATTTGCACGTTCCCAGAGTGCCAGGCAAGTGAACCTTAATTGGTTTGCCCAAATGTAATTGCGATCTAATGGTCTAGAATATTTCCCAATTCAGGTGCCCCAGTCAAATGACGTGGACCTTAATTGGGTAAAATTATATCTGTTAATATCTCAGAACATGAGCAAGATTGGATTCTGAAATTCAGAATTTACCACCTATCTTTCACTGCCAATCTATGGTGTAAGTCTGGAGCAGATTGCTCAAAGTTGTGTATTGACATTAACATTTTCATCTTAAGTCCCAAAGTGTTGGCAATGACTAGGAGGTCAATTTATTAAAATAACATTGTTCTTTTAAGTTTCTTGCATGAGATGGGCCTTAACAGAATTTTGCCAAATTCAGGTGCGCCAGCCTAATGAAGTGGACCTGAATTGGGCAAAGGGATGTCTTTCAATATCTTAGCTAAAGAAGCTAGTTGGAGGCTGATATTCAGGAATTCATGGAAGGCGAGAAATATTGAATTCTGTAATGTATTCTCATATGCTGCTTAATCACAGTCCCGCAACGGCGGAATCTCTCCCTCTCCTCTTGTGCTGTGTTCAGACAGTCAGTTACTTGTGCTTGTGTGTGTGGTGGGGCCGGTGTTCTGACTATCTGTCCAACCTTGGCAGATTGTCCTTTTGTGCTATGGCAGGACAGTTATAGTCTGTGCATCTGTCCTACCTTGTCAGACTGTCCTACCCTACATATTGCTAGATTTTAAGTTAGGCTACTAGGTCTACTAGGGCGAAATAAAGCAGTATGATTCGACGGGACAAAATAACATTTTGGCATAGCTAGTGGCAAATAAATAATTCAAACTACGGGTGAAAATAACTGTTAGATTGTGCTAAAACGTGCCTGAATGACCAAAATATATTCATATAGCCTACAGTAGGCCAAGTAAACTATCATTAATTAAGCTAATGTATTAATAATATACTATGCTCAATAACTAATATATTATATGTATTATGTTAAAAGAATTGAATTAGACAGCAAAACTAACATTTCCACCGGCAGAAGGATTCAAATGAATACGCGATGACGCCATCAATATGCAAATGAGCGACTAGTGACTTTTGGAGCTAGTGCTAGTTACTTTCATTGGAAACGAGTTGGCAACAGTGACTTATTACACGAAAATATATTGGGTAGAGAAATGTCTGATTGTGACGAATTTATAATGCGTCAGAATATAGACAAATATTTCTGTAGTCTACAACATCAACCACAAAATTTCGTCGCCATTGAAACAAATATATATTAAATACAAAATTGTCTTAATTTTGACTAATTCATAATGCGTTAGAATATAGATGAATATTTCAGTACATCATGAACAACATAATTTCGTTGCCATCTAAACGAAAATATACAAGTTAGGAAAAACTTCTGCATTCTGACGAATGTATAATGTGTCCAAATATTGATGAATATTTATGTTGAATTGAACCATTGATGAAAATCATCCAAATAATAATTAAAAATGTAATTATGTTATTGACGTTAATATTTTGACGAATTCGTTTTTTGTCATTATTAGACGTTTACCTATTTTGCACAAACATATTTCTCACAATAAGGACTCTTAAAAAACCTGCCTCTATCACACTTCAATTGACATTGACCTGACATTGAGAAGTTCAGTGTTTCAATGCCAGAGTTTATTTTGTATTGAAAACAATGGTAATTTTTTTTTTTCAATGCAATTTTTTTTTTTCAATGCCAAACTTAAAGTCTGTGATTTAGCTCCAAAAGAAATGTGTACAATCACATTCTATAACAGTGAACAATACACTCATGAATACTGACACGAAGTGTTTCAATGAAAATTTGTATTTTATATTTAAACATGTTTTAATCAATGCCAATATATTTTTTTCAAAGAGATATGATACTAAGTGAATTATCTTAACTCCCTAGTGCTGTATTGTACTTTAACTGTACAGTATGTGTGGTTGTTGTTTATAGCATCTCTACGAAACTCTTCTATGATAAGCATTTAAAGACCTGTACAGATGTAGGTTGTAAGTATGGAGGATCATACATATCACAGCTGTGTGAAAAAACTGGCCACACCAGCATGTGGAAATGAACCATAGCATAGCTGTCCATTCCAGGAATATTAAAAGGTGCCAGGAAATGATAGATCACTACCATGCCCTGGAGCTTTCCAGAAGCTCATTTAGCAGAGAGGTGTTATGGGCTGGAAGCTCTTACTGTGGCTCATTTTACTTAACACAATGAATCAGTGCTTCTTCATATTGAAATGGAACCTTTTTGACCTCTGTTAAGAAATAGGCTCTCTTCTGAGGTCAGGGTATACTGTAACAGAGCCACTAGCCACCGCTAGGACCCCCTCCACAAGGCTGTGTGCAGCACATCTCTCTAAGCACCGAAGTTGTATATTGTAAATGGCGTGGAAGTCAGGAAGCCCTGCACTTACTGTATACCCTGACCTCATCCTGTTAGCAAGGCTGGCTGTAAATGAACACTGTCTAAATACTGTCAACAGCTGTTCCCCCTTTGACAATCTGCTTGTGATTAGCACAACACTACTGCCAAGTCGATATTGTGTATTTCATGCTCAGGCCAGAGAAAGTCAGGAAGATTAATATCACTTAGCTAGCAGTAAAAGTTTACCAGGAGTGACATATATCGGCAAGATTACATTAACAGGATGGGTGCGTAGCGTAGTTACAATTGACAACCCATGTTCACACACAGAGAATTGTGAGGAGCTGCATATGCATACTTAGTTTAACCTTTAACCTTTTATATTATTATTATTATTATTATTATTATTATTATTATTATTATTATTATTATTATTATTACTTATAGACTGATGTGGTTCCCAGAGGTTCATAGCTAAGGCACACAGTGTAATGTTTCGTGTTCCCAGTCCTGTGTTAGTCTCGTCACTTCATGTTTCCCTTGTATATTGAGCCTGTTTCCCC
>JAODLL010003588.1:0-11641 GCA_026546735.1 Forbesichthys agassizii
CTCTCTCTCTCTCTCTCTCTCTCTCTCTCTCTCTCTCTCTCTCTCTCTCTCTCTCTCTCTCTCTCTCTCTCTGACAATAAAGGGAGCAAAGGAAAAAGTTATATCAGATCACACGGCTATTTCTTTTTTAATTTATTTAAAGGAATTGGAACGTGATAACCTGACATCCCAGATGGATTGTTATTCACAAGTCCATCTGGGAAGTCGTCCATCGAAACAGTTCTTTAAGGGCGGGCTCTTTCAAAAAGGCGCAACCTAAACCAGGCCCGCATAGCTATCAATACAATGCTGACTGGTTAGTTCAGTTGATACTCAGATATATTCACAATTATTCCTAGGTTTTCTAGGCAAAATTAAACTGAAGCTCACAAGATCAGATGGTCTCACAAGGCTAGGAACAGGACACACACACACAGAAAAAAATATAGATTCCATTCAATCAGGCAGACAGAGCAAATGGCTAAAATTGGTGATGGTCTGCAACAGGTATTCCAAAATGTGAAGGCAAGTTGGCAAGGCTAGACAGTCAGTAAAACAAGGCAGGCAGATTACAGGCATGTGAAGAGCTTCTACACACACAGGCCTGACATGCCCTTTCATAGACGGTGTTGTAAACTGACACGTTAATGTGGTGTTCTGGGGGCACAATGTAAGTGTGTACTGCGCCCAGAGATCCTTCTGTCTACCTTCTTCCATTTGTTCTCTTTATGGCATGTTATGCAGGACCGAGTGGCTCTCCGTGGGCAGGCAGCTTCATGGCACTCGTTTGCTGCCGATGTCTGCTCAGTCTCCCAGCGTTTTCCCTCTAATATATGAACTGCTTCACTTCAATGGGCCCGGCGCCCATTGCAGCCATTTGGTCTCACTTTCCCTGGCGTTTGGCCTGGCCTCCTCTGGAGTTTGGCCTGGCTTGCCCCGGCACAGCAGGAATGCTCACATTCAGGTACTGCTAGCTAGCTAATGCCTCAGCAGGAGCTCAGGGAGGAAGACCTGCGCATGCTCTGCCACTATAGAAGACAAGACTGAAGCCTCTTTAAATGACACAAGAGACTTTGTTTCACATCTCCGGGAGATTGTCAACGGTGGGCAGGATAATGGGCAGGATAATGGGGAGAACGGAAAGATAAAGCGAGGAATGAAAGAGAAATAAAAGAGATAGGAGACCTTGAAATAAAGCAAACATGTCTCTGTAGGAGTCTACCAGTGGAGATAAGTGTTTTTAACCCAAGGCCTTGGTACTGAGAGCTGTGTATATACTTGACATTCATGGGTCTCTTTTGAGCTTATGATCCATTAGATGCAAGCTATAAACATTACGTTATTGTCGTGAAAACTAACTCATATAATTCAGTTTAGCATTCTGCACTGAAATACAGCATAACCTGTGCCACATGTATACTTAGCTAACCTATATAAATTGTTACATGTTCATTCTTGTCTAGGCCAGTAAACTTCGTGTGTGTGGACTCTCGGATAAAAAAAACTAAAAAAATGTTTATCTGGATATCCACTCTGTTAGCATCCGGATCCAAGTCCAAACCAATAATTACCTACTCATCCACAAATGCACGTCAGTGCTAACACACACCGTAGGCAACACAGGCAGATTCACACTGACAGTGCAGTACAGTAGCATCGTAATGTGTCACAAGTGACCGCTAGGTAGTGTTTACTTATTGTGATAGTAATGGGATTTAAGTCAACACAGGAACAGACAGACCACTGGTATCATAGAAAGGTTAGCCCGAAAATCCCAACAGACTACAAATCCCCTCTTTGAAATCTCATTGTTGCTGTGAAACCAGACTCCTGTAACAAGCCTCTGATCAGTGGAGCCTCGGCCCATAGGACTCAATTAGACCAGAACGGCCCTCGCTGGCCTGGCCTTCAGTTCTCATGTCCCCTTCCCCCACTTCCCAGCATGCACCTGTCTCTGCAGCTGAGCTGACACAACGCCCCCCAATGGGAGCGTGTACACGCAACACGCTGACCAATCATGCTGCGTAACCCTTGCCCTTTTGATATATGCAGTGTGTGTACAATGTAAGTATATAAATAATTGACCTATTACGAACACCCCCAACACATTTTTTAAATTGTGTGTGTGTCTGTGTGTTTGTTGGTTAGTTAGTTAGTTAGTTAGGTAGGTAGGTAGGTATGTACTTTATCTATCTCCCAAAGGGGAAGATTTGTATTTGTTCGGTCATTTGTTCGTTCATTATTCATCCCCTAAAGGGGAAATTGCTGTGTCACGTGGCACTCTAGGTTAAAATAAAGACTAAATGTATATACACATATAAAAGTATACAGGACCATCTGCAGTACATACAGTACAAGACTATAAAAAGACAAGCCAATACAAGCACTGCCCACAGTAAGCCAGCCTATGTACAGATAATACAATATAATAATAATACAAGCTATGTCTGCACCTAATAGCGTGGTCAAAAAGGTGGACAGCTCACAGAGAGGCATTATAAAGGGTCTGTGTGTGTGTGTGTGTGTGTGTCCCCAGTAGACCTGTGGCACTGCCCTAATCACCAGCCTGCGCACAGTAAACACCTATTAGCAACCCTGGCCGCTCCCTCATCCCAGCAGTCGGAGGCACTAATCCAGAATTTAATATCAGTCATTTCATCCTCCTTCACTTATGGTTAGAGCGAAATATGATAATTCCTTGATTACAGCTTGCTCGCTCCCCCCCCCCCCTCCCCGCATGCCTGGGGAAGTGTTGGGAAGTGAAGCCATGCAGGATCTGCCGCTTCAGACTCCTCCTTCAGCGCAGCACATAAAAAAACAGCGTGGCAAACTTCATTTTCGTTTTTGCTCTAATTCGTCGTACACAACCTTCCCTCGCGCTGGCCCTCGCGCTGGCGCTAAGCAACCCAGGACTGCAAGGCAGCCACAAAGCTGTGCTGTACTGTGTACATATCACTATGTGGATCGGAAGATGACAAAGTAGCCTGGTGTAACCTGACACAATGCACTTGCAATGCGCTCCATTGTGCATTTGTACTGGTTCACTTTGAAGACTGTTGTAGCCGCTGCACCAAACGGTGTTGCTACAACTGTTCGTATCACTTCATCTAGCTCTACCATCGATGCCATTGTTACATTTACATGAAGTACATTTAGACAAGGTTGGTCTGCGTCATCACAAGTAGCCTCTGGTCACTCATCGGTCCACAGTCCGTGGTGGCTGAGTGAACCTCCATGCGATCAGGAGGTTCCAGACTATAATCTCAGCTAAAGCAGATCTGAGGGCAGTATCTGGGCAGAGCCGGGGCTTGTCAGGGTGGGTGGGGGCAGGGAGTGATCATATGGAGAAAGGAGGGTTGCATTGCGGGTCTTTCTAGATTAGCTCCTTTATTGTCTGGAGGCCAATATCGCGTCATCTGACTCCCAGTCAAGTCCTATGAGGTGGAGCGGCCACATTGCTTTCTGCCCAAAAGTCAATTAGTGCTTCATAAAAAGAAGAAAAAGGCAAATTAGTTGTTATGGATTTAAATAGGTGACCTGGGTGCCGGGAGCCTGGGAGGCTGGCTGCAGGTCCGTGGGGAAATGAGTGCCTCCCCACCCCGACTCGCCAGTAAAGGGGCTTCTGTTCTGACTTGATAACGTCCGCTAATTAGTTAATCACAGACACCAGCCCGGTACGCATGAACAGCTTTTGTCCACGTCACCGAAAAACAGATCTAGGGCCTCAAACCACCCCTCCTCATTCTGGTACCGCTGGACACACCTGGAATGCTCTGCACACGGCATGATGTACCGTTTCAGCCAAAGTGACCAAATTAATTGAATGGATTAATGTGTGGGTGTGTGCGCGCGTAAAAATGACACAGCGCCTTATCATGATGTAAGACATGCAACAGAATAATGACTCGGAAAGGGTGGTCGAAAGCACCCTTCCTGATTGTCAGGGAGGCCGGTTATAAAGGCTCCTGGCCTGGGGATGGGGTTGTGTGTGTGTGTATGTGTACGTGTGTGCGTGTGCGTGTGTGTGTGTGTAAGGGGGGGGGGGGGGGGCATTTTGAGAAGGATGGGCATGGAGCAATGATAGAGTGTCTCCGCAGCGCTAAGAGCTGCCATCATTGAGTGAGTAATACTTTGTTTTCTCCATAATCAATTAGTAAACGTTCATTAGCCCGGCCATTCATTATGTTGGCGTGTCAGAAACGTGGCACGTTGTGGCGGTTGCCCCTGAGGGCGGGCATGTCTGTGGGTGCTGATACAGTACACCGTGACGCGCTCGCACTAGTGGTCACATCTAGCCCGCTCGCTATCGTCGCTGCATCTTAAGAAGACCCGGCCGTTACTCTGGTGCGTAGCCAAACATGCATTACTCTACACGGCTAAATCAACATTAATAACAACATTACTGTTGTTACACTGCCAAGAATGCATTATTCACTGCAGTTGCCTGGAGGAGTAAATGTAATCCATTCCGGTTACACCTAAATATTTATTACACCAAATGTATTACACTCTTGCTACTTTCTTTGCACTTTCGCCAAATGCCTTTAAGTCTTTTGATTCATTTTTGATTAACTGCAATGCTAGCTGCCTTCCTACTTGGTTTTAGGCCTGCATTACGTAGTTAGACATCCCAAAAACACTCCTTTGTAAATATTACAGTAGCTTGTGAGCTGCAGCAAGCATCATTAATAAAGCACAGATGTTAGATGAATTCCCTGGTGCTGCAGCTCTCTTTACTTGAGTGTCTACCACTGCATTATGACTAGGCTTATTCTGACGCATACAGTAAACTGATTTGATAATACCTGCGTATATTAGTGTGTGAATGAAGGAATGCATGCATGTTATGTGCACATATAGTATTTAAAGCTCCAGTAAGCAGGTTTTCTTGACTCAGAACGTACATCTGACGATTATTGATAATACATGGCTAACACCATGGGCTTGCTGTTATAGAATAAATGTAATATAATACAATGTTATTTATGTACTTATGCAACAATTTGAATTCCATCTGAAGTGCACTTGGTTTCTAACATATTTGAAATTATATAAAGGATATGCATTTGAATGTATCAAATGTCATATTTCTGCAGCAAATAATTGTTCTGCAGATCGCTCCTATATTTATTTCACCTCTAAACGTGTACCTCTCAGTGTGTTGCTTTGAGTGTCTCACGTGTGTGTGGACAATGTCAAGGATGCCCATACTCGATAATATAGGTCCTCTGTTCGTGCGTAATGGCCTGTGCTGCTGAATTATGAGCGGGCAGAGGAAGATAAAAGGAGTAAGATATTGAATGGCCTCATGATGGATGAGAGCTGTTTGGGGATCAATTAAACACTAAGAAATTAATTCTGCCAGTGACATGCTCATTAGGGTGAATGAAAAGGGAGGGGCAAATATCTGTCACTTTTTTCTATAATTTATCATTTTTTTCTTTGCCTTAGCATTAAGTTTGCCATTTTCCTTGTTTTAATTGTACAGTAATATATTTCTTTAAATAACAAAAAGGCATTAGCCTTTGTTTAAATGTGTCTGAACTGATAGTATACAGTAATTTCAGTGCAGCAATGGATGTAGCGTAGCGTTGTTTCTTTGTAGCGTTAGCTCTGCATTTTGCTGGTCCTGTTTAGAGACCCACCTTCATTCATGTGTGTGTGTCTGTGTTTAGCCTGCGGGTCATACAGAGTAGCCAGGTCTTTGTGTCATGAAACTCTACAGCTACAGTAGCTTTGGCAGCACAGTGAAATTGATGGAAATCAACAAATTACAGGATGGTATCAAAGGTCCTCAGAGTGACGCAGATGTGGAAACCAACAGATGTGAACAGCTTGAGTGTCAACCTTCTCGGAGCTGTCAGTCTCCATTTGCCCCCGTGCAATAGATAAATAATGTGTTGTCTTAATTCATTTGCCTCCACTTGCTGCAGCCAGAGCGTAATGGACTCTAATATTAAACATGAGTCGGTTCCAGCAAGCAATTAGCACATATAGCTCCACCTATTAAGACTCACATATTAATGAACATCCCTTCCTACCCCTTTCAATGTCCGCTGACTAGCGCGTAATCCGGACACATGCAGTTGCAGAGACTGTCAGACAGGGGGCGCATATGTGAAAAAAAGCCACGGTAACATCTTGACGAGCCAAGAAAACAGCATCACCCAGTGCTCCATTGGGGTGATGGTGGTCGGGGGGATTCCATTGTGAGCACTCAGATGGGCAGGTGAAAGTCAGCCATTCGGCAGCCATCTTGATTGGCTCATTGGGGGAGGGAACAGGATATGTGCATACAACCGCCGTCTTGGGTCTCTCTACTATATAATGTCTCTGTCAAATTGTAGAGTGAATAGATGTGTATGGAGGGTCAGGATTTAGGGGCGTAGCACTAAGGAGGTGGGGTTACCCTTTGAGCAGATGTTTTAGGGATGTATGTTTGTCTTGGGGGGAGTGACATAGCCTGTGAAGGCCACTCAAGGGGCTATAGAGAGGGCATTAATGACGGAGCCTGCTGTTTCTGTGCATAGAGCACCTAGCTCTTGATCTGGAGAGGTTGGGAGGGGTTCAGTATTGTCCATAGTGCAGTAGGCTGTAGCCACTAGCAAGCATAGTATATTTATATACTGTATCTGCTTGGGAGAATACATGCATCATGGCATTCCCTTAATCCCTGGCCTGTCTGTCTATTGTGGTGTGCCAGTCTTTGCTGCACAGCACAAAAACAGATTGCAGACTTCATTAAGCCATGAAAACTGTCAGACTCTTGACAGATATTGCTCCAGACATATAGTGAGAAACTCCTAAAAAAACAAACCCCATGACTGAGAATGGATAGGGGTACACCATATATTGACTCAATATTGTTATCGCAGTATCACGTTGCAGAAAATATGCAACATTCCATTTATTTTGTGGAGAGATGTGTCCGTTGGCTGTTAAGGCTGTAAAATAAAGATAGATTTTATTTAATTAATCTATTTTGATGCACTTTCCCATAACTTAACTTATGTGTAACAATATTGACATTTATATCGATGTTGCAGTCATTCTCAATCAATATCACAATATCACAGGTTGTCAATATTGTGCAACCCTACGGGAAATATCTCCCCAACAGACTTATCCTGACATATTTCTCTTCTCTCTTCTTGGTCCGTACTATTCTTTATTTATCGGAAGACAGAATCAGGTCTTGGAATATAGATGTGAATTCTGTAATGACTCTCAGCTTGCGTGTGTGTGTGTGTGTATGTGTAGACTATAGCACAGCAGTAAGTTGGAGATGAGATGAACGGAGGGTGGAAATTAATTTCTAAAGGCCAGGGTGCTTCATCATCATCTTGGATCTGGTCGTCCCGCCTCCGTCTGAAATGCACCACAATTATCACTCTGAGGGAAGCGTAGAGCGATGGAGGATCTCTACAACACCCTGGGGACGATGGAAGAGCTCGTACACACCCCCTACACATCTCTCACACACACACACAAATGCACGCAGGTAGATTGTGAGGACGAATTACGCTTTAATTCGTGCTCCATTAATCATACAATGATGAAGGCCATTTCCCTTATTTAATTGGCCGCCGGTACTTCTCACGGTCTTTGTTGGGAGTAGTTTCGTACTCTCGATGGAATACCCCCTTGTGACTGGAGCTCTTTGAGCTAGTGAAATGCACCATGGACACATCAAACAGGTGTCTTTTCTGTCTGCTGTACTGTACCAACACGGAAGTCTCTTATCCGACATCGGCCAAATGGTGGAATATGGAATCGCCATGGCAACGGTCGGCGATGCTGTTGCTGGCGCATTGAGGCCTCTCCAGATGAGGAAGTCATTGTTCCTTTAACATATTTTCAGCTTCATGTCAAAATCACATTGGTTGTCCAAAGAACCCAGGAGCCTTGACAAAATATTCCTCACCTCCCGTCACTGTAGGGTCGTGTACATCTTGGTCCAATTATTTCCTCCATTGTCCCCTTGCTTGTCTTCTCTTTCAATCTCATTGTATTTCCCCCTCCCTTTTCTTTTTTGACTCTGTGAGTGCTTCCAGCATTACTGCTTACAAAGGGAAAGCGGGCGTACAGTAAAGGGAGAAGTCTATTTCGTGGCCACAGCTGAGTGGGTTCCCATTAGACTGTAAATATGTAGTTGTTATTAAGGAACGTGTAGCAGTGAACGCTTAGCTGGCTCCACAAATAGGCACTGGAAGGGGTGACTGAGTGGTAATGACCCCCACCCCACCCCCTTAAACACACACCCACACACGTGCACACTCCAACACACAAAGGCCATGTTTATACTGTTGCAAACGTCTGCTGCAAATAAATGGTGTTCAAATATGTATGTGAAAGTGCGCTTTCGATAATGATTTTCTTGCTTTCAGCCATTGGTCTGTCTAAATGTATGACGTGGGTACAATATGTGTAATTATAGAGGTGGTTGACAGAATGTGTGACCTTGTACATTAATATATGTGTAGGCCTAATTTGGATACGTCTATCAAGGACAATGACCTGTTGTACATGTAGGGGTCGACACACAAGCTACGCTTGTTAGTTAAAGTGGTCGTATATGAACTTCTGCCACTAGATGTCACTAAGCGCTCAAGTGCAAATGCAAACACACATAAGCGCTAACATACATGCACTGCCGGACCGGCTACAAAAACAAAGAACAGAGGTCAGACACACAGAGGGAGTGTGATGTCATTCTCTGCCCACTATGTCTTTACATAGAACATAATTGTTTGCTGTTTAAAATACTGTATAGAGCATTTTTGTTATTTCAGTGATGCCTGATCAAAATACTAGTTAATATACAAGTAGAACTGGCACTAGTGTATGTTTTCAAGTTGGACGTTAATTCTTGCCACATTTTCCCCAGACACATCTTTTGTGTTCCCCCTAATTAGACAAGAAACCCCTCAGAGAGCCACTAAGAGAGATAAAAGGGTGGGGGGCGAGATGAATTCACACACTTAAAAAAAGTTCCTTTTTGTTTTTGTTCATTACACAGGCATGGCTGTTATAGCGCCCATTGCTTGTTGTGGACAAGGACAGTGAGAGCGAGTGGGGCTTGTTGTGCTATTACACTGTGTGTGGGTATCACATTGGGTATCACACACAGAGAGCAGCCCCCCTCCCTCCTGTACATGCAGGTCCTGCCTTGCTACGCCAGCGTTTGAGCCTCACAGCTGGGGGTTGGGTGTGGTTGGGGTGTACAACACCGCTACAACTCATATACATCCCCCAACTCACACACACACCGATGAGGATGCTTTCTCATTAAAAAACCAACAGTCATTAAAGTTAGATGAGGGCGACCAGAAAGAAGAGAGTGAGAGAGAGAGAGAGAGAGAGAGAGAGAGACAGAGAGCATCCGTTTTTGCAGATATCGCTCTTAGGGTGGACTGACTTCTGTATTCACTGATGTCTAAGCCTTGTGTCGCGGCACCATTTGGACACCTGATAAACAGGCCTGAGAATGAGGCAAGCAGCGTCAGGGAGTGCCTCAAACACGCACACACACACACACACACTTTCTTGGTTGGAGTTGGAGCTTTAATACCCAATATACCCCTGCTGTGAGGTCTAAGATTGGCTCGCTCGCTGGAGTGGAAATAAGGGACAGAGGTTGGTGGGGGTAAGGGGGGCTGTAACACTGTCTCCACCATAACTCCAGGGTCAGAGAGATAAGACACAGCTCAGTCCTTAAACCCACACACACACACATTCACTGGAGAGAGTACTCTCTGCCGTTATCACACATTCTTACATTACGCAAACACTGAGGCCACTCTGCTCAGAAAGAAACTGTGCAACATTCCAGCGGTCAATTCCCTGTGGTCATCCCACAATTTACTTGGTCTGCCCAGTCAATTCCAATCAGCCTCTCCAAGATGTGATAGACAGGTTGTTCCAGAGAATCAATCACATTCATTTTGGGTCTGACCCCACTGGGTTTGTCTCTGTAAAGACGTTTGTGCGCTTCTAAAACCCTTGCTTTATTCCTATAGTGGCGCTGGTTACATGGCGATGATTTGCTCTGTGTGGGTCTGTGCACTTTTCTTAAACTATGGTCATGGGGATCGAAATGGTGTGTTCTGTGTGTGTGTGTGTGTGTGTGTGTGCGCGCGTGGGTGCATGGGTGTGTGCATGGGTGTGCGTGGGTGGAAATTGGGGGCACCATTATTTTTTCTTTTTCCCGAAGACCCCCAAGGTAGACGCAGAGATTAAAGATCCAAAGCTGTGTGGGTGGGTTTAGAGGTTGTGGATGTGGATGTGTTTGTGTGTGTGTGTGTGTGTGTGTGTTGTGGATGGGAGTGTGTGCACGCATTCTAATGTATCTTTCTATGAAGGCGTGTATATGTGCCGGCATTATGTTTGTTTATACCTACAGTAAAGTATTTGTGCGTGCGGACACGTGTGTGCGTGCATGTGTGTGTTCAGATGTTTCTGGCCATGCATACTGTATGCGTGGCTTGTTTATGTGTATGTTTGTGCATGTGTGTTTGTCTTTGTGTACACATTATGTGTGCACGTACTGTATACTAATACAGTATGTTGCCATGTGTGTGCGCGCTTGCATGTGTTAGAGTGTGTGCGCTTCTATCTTAGTGTGCCTGTTTTATTTTCTTCCCTGTACTAGCTAGTATCAGTGTGGATTGCACACTGTGTAGAGATGCAGGAGGAGGAGATATTCCATGAATTTGACAAAAAGTTTAACGTTTTAAATTATCTTACAGTACCTACAGTATGCTATACCTTTAAATGTGAAAAAAAAAAAAAAAAAAAAGAGATGCAGGAGGACTGTGGATGTAGAGCCCTGTAGCTCTGACTGCTCTGTGGAGAATGTGTGTGTGTGTGTGTGTGTGTGTGTGTGTGTGTGTGTGTGTGAGGTAGACTGCAGGCCCTGTGTCTGTTTACAAGAGCTGGAGGTGCCAGAGATGGAGAGCATGGGCATGCAGGGCTGTCTGGCTGGCTGAGTAATGAATCTTCTCCTGCAGGCATTCTTTAAAGCATAATTACTCTCATCAAAGCCAGTGCGTTGGCCTGTCTCGCCCACTGACTCTTAGCTTAAACAAAGGCAGAACGGGAAAGAAAAGCAACGCGCTGTTCGTGTTCTGTGCTGTACCACAGCGCCACAACAACCGCAGGGTGCCTTATGTGGCACAGGGCTTACGTTTCTATATTTACACAGCCCTCCAAACACATCTTCTATCCAAGCTTTTTACTGGCTATTTTCTAGGAATAGCTTGTTGTCCTGAACATTGACATTTCCCAGATGTTTCCTTCCTGTCAATCTTTAGCGATATAATCCATGCAGCTCACGAAATGTATACAAAAAGTATACAAAAAAAACAAATGTCTCTCTCCTCTCTCCTGCGTAAAATGCTAGTCTGCACCTTCACCATCACCTCTTGGTTCCATTTGACCTCGATCAAAGGTCAGACTTTTAGCGGCACCTCGCTTGCCGAGCAGCGCCTCATTCCCCGATTCCCTCTTTTCACACCCCTCTCACATTCAGCGGCACGTTTGGCTGCCCGCCGCGTCGCCCTGCGTGCCCCTGTTAGCCTGGGGAAAGGTCAAGGTGGAGCGTGAGCCCCAGGCTGTGTCCAGGCACACACACAGGGGTGTGTTGGGGGGGAGCATAATATAT
>JAODLL010003589.1:0-11640 GCA_026546735.1 Forbesichthys agassizii
GTTTTAACCTACAATGTTTAATTCACATTTTTATTGATATCTTTTTATCTTTTACAATACCACTAAAATAAATAACTGCATTTTAACCTAGGCATTATTGCGCATAAAATTATATGTGAGTCGGACTTATTAAAGCAAAAAAAAAAAAAACGAAAATTAAAAAAAAATGTATATTAAATTATTGTAATTAATATCTTTTTGATAGTAATTAATAGCTGTCAGATTGGTTTGATGACATTAACCGCAGTTGTATACTCTCTCTCCTCCCCTCAGCAAAAGGTCCCTCTCTTTAGACGAGAGTGCGTACCCCTGCTATGCCCCTCTTGGTCCTGTTCCCGAGAACAGAGCTTGGCTCTGTGACAGAATGACTGTGGACATCCTATACCTGGCTCAACAAGAGAAATCATGTCACAAGAAAATAAGTATTTTAAACACATCCCTGATAAGCAGAGACGACACTAGAACCTCCTTTCAAGGACAAAGCAACACAAAAGGACCCTGGAGTTGCCTTTGATGGTGTCTACCCCCGTTTTGATTAATTTAAGTATGGAGAACTTGAAATCAGCGATGGTAAAGCCCAGCCCTGCTGGAAGCCAGACCCAGTCACAAGCATAAGACTTTAGTGTCCATTACAAATTAACTAATTCACTTGAATGTATACTTATTATGAACCCGATTCATAATAAGAGAAGCTGTAATTAAAACACTTACCACACAGTGCAGCGTACCCAAGTACGTGTGAAACCTACCATCCTGCCATAAAATTAAATGCTCCCCCTCCAAATATCCAGGGGTGAGGGAATGTTTCCCTCTATGTAGTTTACTTACATTTTAAATTACAATGGTAAACAATTTTTACAAAAGTTATGTTACTTAAATAAAATTAGTAATTTATTATAATTGTTTATGGGCTCAACATGAATATGACAGTCCAACTGAAAAATTGGCTATAGTGTTTTTTGTAATCTGCAATAAATTAATGTAATTTGCATTACTGTTCTGTATTGTACCTAAATGGATAAAATAACAGTTTTAGGTAACAGTATCTTAAACTGTCTCGCACAAAGTCTGAAATATTTTAAATGCTCAACCTTTCCGACTGGGCTTTAAATAGTACACTACATGACTGCGAACTGATTCAGTGAGTGCTGGAGGTCACAGACATATGATGCCATCAGGATCACATCATCTGCAAAAAAGAGTGATGAGATCCACAGGTCACCGAACCGCAACTCCTCCCCACCACGACTACGCCTCGATATCCTGTATATAAATATCACAAACAGGAATGTCCAGATCCACAAAACACATAAAGACCGGAAGGACATACTCTCAGTCCCCCTCAAGGATCCTTGCGAAAGTAAAGAGCTGGTCCGTTGTTCCATGGCCAGGACGGAATCCACATTGTTGTTCTTTAATCTGAGGTTCGACAATCGGCCGAATCCTCCTTTCCAGCACCTTGGAGTAGACTTTACCAGGGAGGCTGAGTAGTGTGATACCCCTGTAATTGGCACACACTCTCTGGTCCCCCTTTTTGAAGAGGGAAACCACCACCCCAGTCTCCCACTCCTTTGGCACTGTCCCCAACTTCCAAGCGATGTGGAAGAGGCGTGTCATCCAAGACATCCCCTCCACATCCAAAGCTTTTAACATTTCTGGACGGATCTCATCAATCCCCAGGGCTTTTCCACTGTGGAGTTGTTTCACTATCTCAGTGACCTCCCTTAGGGAAATTGATGATGATCCCCCATTAGCCTCCAGCTCTGTCTCTACCATTCGGATTCAGGAGTTTCTCAAAGTGTTCCTTCTACCCATCCCATCCTTACTGTACACAGCTTGGATTGTTCTCCCCGCTTCCCCCTCCTAAGGTGGCGGATGGTTTTCCAGACACACTTTGGTGCCAACCAAAAGTCTTTCTCCATGGCTTCTCCGAACTTTCCCACACCCGATTCTTTGCTTCTGCTACGGCAGATGCTACAGCCCTCGAGCCAGCAGGTACCCTGCAACCGCCTCCAGAGACTTCCGAGACAACATATCCCGAAAGGCCTCCTTCTTCAGTCGGACGGCTTCCCTGACCACCGGTGTCCACCACGATGTTCAAGGGTTACCGCCCCTTAAGGCACCAATGACCTTGAGACAACAGCTCTATGCCACAGCTTCAGCAATGGAAGCTTTTAACATTGCCCACTCAGGTTCAATGTCCCCAACCTCCACAGGGATGCGAGAGAAGCTCTGCCAATGGTGTGAGTTGAAGATCTCACAAAAAAATTACAATGAAATTTAAAATGACCGACTTCCTGTTGGGTTTATATAAATGCACCAAGAACATTTTCTGTCCAGCTATGTCATACATGTGCCACAGACATTTTGTCAATGTCAGTCAAACGTGCGGTGGGGGCTGCTTTGTTGAAGGGTAACTTCATGTTGCCAGTAGGTGGCGCTCTGACTATAAGGTAGTTGTGGCATGTACATTTATTCAGGGCGGGACTCTTATGAATCTCTTAAAGTTTGGTACAGATTTGACCATGCCTAGAGAAGTTATAACAATTTGATGTGTCTTGGTGAATGATGTACAAGCCGTGAAACAAAAACTCGGAATCTTTACAAAATGTCATCGTTAGTGTCTTTTGGCTTTTCTGAGACAGTTTTGAAGTGGATTTATCAAATCAGATGTGAGAAGAACGTCACAGTGTAAAAATTGACATTTTCTGTTGCCAGTAGTTGGCCCTATAACTTTATGTAAATATTGGCATATAGATGTCTTCAAGGCGGGACGTTTATCAAACGTGTAGTTTGGTGCAGTTCTGAGCATGTACACAGAAGTGTACCAACTTCCTCTTTCATGGCGAATCATGTATTTTCCACGCTACATCAGTGAAAACTCACCTTTTGTACTTTTAATCAGCAATGCGTGTGGGGAGGTCCTCTATGTGCCTGGAAAAAATGGGCAAAACTGACCAGGTGGTTTGGCCTGGGCAGCAAATTTTCTCGAAAGAATAATAATAATAATAATAATAAAGCTAACAAAAACAATAGGGTACCTACCGACCTTCGGTGCTTGGCTCCCTAATAATAATAATCACTACGGATAAAATAGGGTCCTCACACAGTGTGTGCTTGGGTCCTAATAATAATAATAATAATAATAATAATAATAATAATAATAATAATAATAATCACTAGGGATCCAATAGGGTCCTCACAGTGTGTGCTCGTGCCCTAAAAATAAATATGTATCCTTGTAGCCTATAGGGCTACAACCACTGTAAAAATAGCCTATAAAACATTCTACAGCTGGTTGCATTAAAAGGAAAAGGCAGACCGTTATAAACTACAAACCTTTAATTGTTGCTCAAAATTAACCCAATTATTCATACAAGAGACGATCAATAAATGTAGTGCAATAGCGTACTAATCTGAAATGTTTCTTTGCGCCACATAGTGGATGAGTTCAGCATTGCTGGAGAGTATAGAGTGTGACTCAAACCATGTAAGGTCACAAAGAGAGAACCTGCAAGATTTTCTACCGCAACTAAAATATCGGGCATTTTAAAATGCCCGATAAAAATAAAATATCTGTACATTCAAAATCAGAACAGGTCAGAATACTATTTACATTATGCTAATGTACTCTTATAACTTAACTTTCTGTAATAATCCCAAAAGACCGCTTACTGTTCTGTATTAATTACCCACTTAATATACATATATAACAAATCATACTTTTACATCAACGTGTAAAGAGTGAAAACACAGGCAAACAGAATAGACATAGGTATAATATTCAATACATAATCATATTAGCCTATTTGATCTAATACTGTATGTTACTATGAATGCTAAAAGAAAAACACATATTGACAATACAATATATTTTATTGAATCTTAATTAAAATGTCATGTTTATTTATTTCTCCAGCCTCCAAAACCCAGGTTGTACTGCCAGCTAAATGTTGCTGCTAGTACTTCGTCACAGTGACCTGAGGGTTGACTTCAGCCTCTCCAGGGCATCCTTTAATGCCGATGGCCGTACTGGGCAGTGTGGCGACCCATAATTGAAGTCCTCTTATCTTGGCATTAGCTCAGGACATTCCATAACATATGGCCCGAGTCACTGTCCAGTGGTGCCTGCAAGTGTTAAAGAACAATATATTCATAGTCTATCATGCAAAAGTAGAGACAAAGCGCTGTCTCTGAAGTCGCTGATCATAGTCTGAAAACCACACTTATATGTCATCAATCTCCGTTGACTTTGTATTTTGTGATGGTGCCTCCTTGTCACTTTCATCTATAAACCAAACATTGAAACATGCTCGTTGTTGCATGTGATGCAAAAACAAGGTTAAGAACACAGAACTATGGTTTTATAAAATGAGTACAGGCAATAGACGTGTCAAAATAGTCTACTCTGAAAACTGGACAGGCTGTGCCTGTGATTGTGTGTGATGTTGGGGGGGCTGTTAGGTGACTGTGCATACCTTAACTAGTCCTGCAGATGCCCCATCACAGGACAGTCCCTAAAACCAGCAGGAAAGTCCATGCTCTCCTCTCCCAGGTCATCCAGCTTCTAAAGATGATTTGCCTCATTAAGATGCAGGCTTTACACGCTTTGCTGGGACAGCAGTCTTCAAACGGTTTGTTGGCAGCATTGATAGCTGTGGAAGTGTCATGTATGTGGCATAGTTTATAAGCCACCTTGTTTGCAGCCTGCTACCTATGTGACCACACAGAACAAATGAATTGATGTTCTTATTGGCAAAGATAAAATACAGAGCAAATCAGTGTATTTTTGACTGCCAGGAAGCCCGGTAGCAGCATGTCTCCTCTCTAATTTCTCTTAAAACTGTTCCTATGAAATGTAGATTTCGTCAAGACATTTTTAAAATAACATCATACACATGCGATCAGAAAGAGAAACACACAACTATTGCTGCAGATACATTATGTCTATGAATATACGCTAATACACCTGTATAAACCACCAACGCTAGCTGCCGCATGAAACGCCTATGCCTGGTAATAATATGCCGCTGTTAGCTAGCTAGCATCCACGTAATTGTAAATTTTACCAAATCATTACAGACTGGAAAATTAACCCAATAATACGGACGGCTATATTTTTACAACTCTATCGAAGTTATCTGGAAATGTATAACACTTTATAAACATGTAAAACTTACGTTTTAATGGTGCAGTGTTCAAAGCTGAAAATCCGACTGCTAACTTGGAAAATGGATGTGGCCACTCCCCTTCTGCTGGTAGCCCAAAAAGTGACAGTTGAGTGCATGAAGTGTGCATCGTTCCACACTCAATTTTTGGAGTTTTGAGTATGCCTCCGGCTACATTGAGTGTACAGCATTTTGGTGTACTTTGGCATACTCATAATATTAAGTAAGTAAATCAGTGCTAGACTTCAGCTTAGGTCTTGTAACCAGCTCCACAAACCTGGGCTGAGCCAGATTCTGCAGAGTGCAACCGCGATTCAAGTAAGGCCTGGAAAGCATGGCTTTCTGAGGCTACCGCTACAGCGCCAGTGGGCCATGCAACTGCGATCCAGGCAATCGACGCCCGGCATGATCGAACACCACACTGGCTGACCAAAGATTTGCAAATCTGCATCACGCTTCAACCTATAAAGCAAACACTGTCGCACCACAGCGGCGAACAACAATGGAGCTGTCCCAGGACCCATGCTGAACACCGCTGCAAAATAAATGCAACAAACATTGCATAAAACAATTGGTCGTTTTATTGTTTGAGGTTTCAGATGTCTTCTCCTCCTTTTGTGTTCATACCCCAGTAGCCATTTTAGTTAGGAAACACAATTATCCCCTATTACGCCCATGCACTAGTGCACTAAAGGATAGTGTTGTGTCTGCACCACTTTGTGTTCCTATTTACAGAGCCAGAGCTGTAGAAATACCAGATATGTTTTTAGTAAGGAGACCGTGAAGAGATATTCATTGAATTTGACAAAAATGTAACTTAAAATTACATTACAAAACCTTAGAATCTGCAATAATCAAAAGAAATATAATCAATCATGCTCTCCATTCTATCCAAACTTACTCTTCACAGTGAGCAAGACCTCCATCTCACGAATGGCAAGCGGGTTCTCGCTGCGGCAGAAGTAAAGGCCCTCGTCATCCTTGGTGACATTGATGATGGTCAGTGTAATGGAGGGGCCATCCAGTGACACAACATACTTGGAGCCTGGGGTGATGACCTCCTGCTGGGCTCCCCTCCTCCAGGAGGTGCTGGCGGGGGGCAGAGATCTATCCTCAGTGCACACTAGAGTGATGTTGGTGGCCACCACGGCAGTAACAAGAGGCTCACCCTCAGGGAAGGGTGGCTCTAAAGGATGGGTGGGATGGGGGTTAAGGGGATGTGATCAAACGGCATCCTTGTGAACTAGATTTGCACATACACTCATTTTACAGTTATTGCAAAATGTCAGGGCCTGTGGAAATGTACATTTCACATAATTTTAATTTGTATGCATTCCATTCCTACTAATTAACATATAATGTATTTATGACACGTATCATGCAAATCTGATATGTGGTGTGTAGTGCTCTCTAAAATGCAAATATTTCCAGTAGGGGAAGCTGATTGGTCAAGGAAAAAAGGCCCTGCCACCAAATGCAAAGAGCCCAAGAAACATTTTTCTTTGCAAAACTCAGTTAATTAAAATATATAATTAATCAATTATGGATTATTATCATTATTATTATTATTATTTGCCAACTGTCAGTGACCCTTTAAAAGGAAAAGCTCACTATATAAACATTATATCACATTATATAAGGAGTAACTTGCTTACCGAGAATGAAGGAGCAGGCCTTCTCTTCTCCTGGGCGGATTGCTAGGTGTTGAACCTTACATTTCAATTTCTGCCCCTCAAAGAGCTCTGACCTATTCAGCGTCATTACCAGTCTGTCTGTCTGTGCAAAGCTGTAAAGATGGCCTTCCATTTCAGCTTCTGCATCAATGTGGTTTTCACCCCAACGCAGTATGGGCGTAGGGTATGCCCCCAACCAGCTGCAGTTGAACTGGACCTGGGTTGGGCGCTCTCCTGGTCCCCACAGGCACTCGGGGTGTCTCTCAGGGGCATCTGGGCCAGGTATACATTAGGTTTGGTTTTGTTAAGGAAGAGTAACTGAATCAGATATTATGCAATCATACAATATATGGAAATACCACACCCAAAACTTGAGGCATTCAATTTTAAGAAGTGGGATGTATTACCTGTAACTACATTCATTATTTTCTAGTTAGTTTTTGTAGACTCTTCTATGAATACATATTTGACTGTATGAATATTTAGGCTAAAAGTATAAAACTATCCTAGATATGGGGTTTAATATCACATCAGATACAAACTATGGATGCAATGAAACCCAGCAATGAGACATTCCTACAAATAAACACTTTCAGCATACCAGCTACATCACTAAAAGTTGAATGTGTTGTTAAAGGTAAAGTCAGCTAGGAGGCCTCGGGGAAAACCGAGGACTAGGTGGAGAGATTATATCGCCACTCTGGCCTGGGATGCCTTAGGATCACCTAGTCAGAGCTGATTAATGTGTCTCGGGAAAGAGAAGTTTGGGGTCCCCTGTTGGAGCGGCTGCCCCCACGACCTGACTCCGGAAAAGCGAGTGACGATGGACAGATGGATGGATGCACAGTACGTATATTGCTTTTTATATTAGTATGATTGTTGGATTGTCTGACCGACCTCTCCGGGAACCATCACCTTATCGTGATGGAGAGGTCCCTATGAACTTGAGGGCTGTGTTGTGTGGAGCCTAGTGCTCCTGGTAGGGTCACCCAAGGCAAACTGGTCTCAAGGGAGGGGGGCCAGGCTAAGAATGGTTCAGAAGACCCCCATGAAGAACTTACTAAGAGAAGGAGTTACTCTGCCCGGAGGACGCCCGGGGCCCCCGTCTGGAGCCAGGCCCAGAGGAAGGGCTCGCCGGCAATTGCCTGGTGGCTGGGTTTGCCACGGAGCCCAGCTGGGCACAGCCCAAAAAAGCAACGTTGCGCCTCCCTCTCCATCCTATGAGCCCACCACTTGTGGGAGGAACCATGGGGGTCGGTGCGCTGTCACATGGGTGGCAGTGAAAGTCAGGGTTTTCGACGGACCAGACCCGGGCAGCAGAAGCTGGCTCTGGGGACGTAGAACGTCACCTCGCTATGGGGGAAGGAGCCAGAACTTGTGCGGGAGGTGGAGCGCTACCGTTAGATCTGGTGGGGCTTACCTCTACGCACAGTCTTGGTTCTGGAACCGTACTCCTGGATAGGGGCTGGACTCTATTCTACTCTGGAGTTGCCCAGGGTGTGAGGCGCTGGGCGGGTGTGAGGATACTCAAGTCCCCGGCTGAACACCGCCACGTTGGAGTTTACCCCGGTAGACGAGAGGGTCGCCTCCCTGTGCCTACGGGTGGTGGGGGGAAAACTCTGACTGTTGTCTGTGCATATGCACCGAACAGCAGTTCGGAGTATTCGGCCTTCTTGGAGACCCTGAATGGAGTCCTGTATGGGGCTCCAGTAGGGGAATCCATAGTTCTACTGGGAGACTTCAACGTGCATGTGGGCAATAATGGAGATACCTGGAGAGGAGTGATTGGGAGGAATGGCCTTTCTGATCTAAACCCAAGTGGGCGTTTGTTGTTAGACTTCTGTGCTAGTCATGGACTGTCTTTAACAAACACCCTGTTCGAACTGCTCATAAGTGTACGTAGTACCAGAGCACCCTAGGCCAAAGGTTGATGATCGACTTTGTGACCAACACCACTGGTGTTGGGTCAAGGGGTGGGGGAAGACTCTGGATAGACCTGGTAAGCCCAAACGAGTAGTGCGGGTGAACTGGGAACGTCTGAAGGAGGGCCCTGACTATGAAACCTTCAACTCACACCTCCGGCGGCGCTTCTTTTGCATCCCTTTGGGAGGTTGGGGGCATTGAACCTGAGTGGGTGATGTTCGAAGCTTCCATTGCTGAAGCTGTGGCGGAAAACTGCGGTAACCCTCAAACACTGTGGTGGATACCAGTGGTCAGGGAAGTCGTCCGACCACAAAGTGGTCGTGCGTTTTCTTATTAGGGGTCAAGCAGCGAAGCTGCTGACACCTATTGTTATTGTTAGTTTTTTTATTAGGGGTCAAGCAGCGAAGCTGCTGACACCTATTGTTATTGTTAGTTTTTTTATTATTATTATTATTATTAGGGCCCGAGCACACACAGTGTGCGAGGACCCTATTGAAGTCCTAGTGATTATTAGGGGTCAAGCATTTATTGTTTTTTAATTATTATTATTATTCCGTCGGATTTTCAGGTTTCGGCATGTTCCACATGCAGCGTTTGCACGAACCTTGGCAGATTGGCAGACATTCAGCCAATTAGGAAAAAACTCAAATTACAACATGCTGAGATGAAATCTCTAGTGCCACCAACAGGTCAAATATGCAATTTTCAAACGGGCATATCTCTTGTCAGCTTTAACCTACAGACCCCATTCAGGTGTCAAATGATAGCTCTTCTCATGTCCTACAACTTTGCAAAAGGCCATTTTGAAATCCGCCTAACTACATTTTCCGCCATTTTGAATTTTGTGAAAAATCGTTTTTTGACTCTCCTCCTAGGCAAATTGTCCAATATTACCTAAACCAAGGCTTATCTATTCTACAAACGACAGTAGCAAAAAATTTAAAATAATTTTGAAATTCGAAACAAACACAGATTGAAATGTATTGCATGAAACCTTCGTTAAACAGGAAGTGTGTGTATCTCTTAGTCGGTTAATCCAATTGCAACTAAATTTGATTCTCAGGTTTGAAATGCTCTTGAGAAGATACCCTCACGTGTATTTTTTAATTTAACCGCATGGGGGCGCTATACCAAAAAAAAAGGCAAAAATGGTAACAGATCCTATATCGTGTGTCCGATTTTAAAGATACTAATGGGAATCCACTCAACTTCGAAGCCTTCATCTGCTCAAGAGAAAGTACGTTTATTGGCCAAAGGGCGTGGTCATCACAATTAAAGATTCGTCCAATCAGCTTTCAATAGCAATTAGCCAGGGTTAACAAAGTCACACAATCATGAAACGTTATCTGTATGAAGGCCTAAGGGTCTGAATGATGTACAAAAAGTTTCGTCCAGATTTCTCAATAAGGGGCACTACAGTCATCAGTTGAACAGTGCAGCTTTAAAATGTCAACAGCTACTGGATGAAGGCCTAAGGGTCTGAATGATGTATAAATAGCTCCTTGATTCAAATCTAAAAAAAGATTGTTCAAAGTCCTAACGATACGGCTGGGACAGCCTAAAATGTGTCTCCTAGATCTGCCATTTTGACTGAAAGTTGGTGTAGTAACACCAAACAACCACATGAGGGCAGCAAGAGGCCATATGTAGAATAAATAACTCATTTTCTGATTTTTTAAATTGTTTTTATTGTTTTATGGACATTTAACACTTCATCACATGTGTAAGTGACCATATATAGACTTTTATTCATATAGCCTTTCATATGTACTTTAAGTACTCAAAGTACTTTTAGAGTACTTCAGAGTACTTAGTAGTAGCATTCATTTGTAGTTCAATGCTGATAAAACATTGGAAAGTCCTAACGATATGGCTGGCACAGCCTGAAATTTGTCTGCTAGATCGGCCACATAGAATATAAGTGGGTGTAGTAATACAACCAAACTACCACATGAGGGCAGCAAGAGGCAATGTGTGAAATACAGACTCTATTCACTAGGACTTTAAGTTTTTTCAAGTTTAAGTTGCATTTTTCTATTTATATACATTCAACACTTCACAAATTGTGTAAGTGACCACATTAGTGCTGGAACGATTAGTCGACTTAACTGACGTCACCGGGTACGTAAAATGTCGATTTGCTAAATGTACCGTCGATTTGGAAAAGTATACCTATAACTATGCTCCGCTGAAAAAATAGTGCCGTCATGAGACTATGAGAGGCAGCAATGAGCTGCGAACGCGCTTAGTAATCCTGAAACCAAAAGAAGAAGACAAATATGTGGCATGGTGTGTGTTTGTGTGTATCTACCCTAATACATCCGCTGATATGTCTGTAGCAGATTCATTTGGCCCGGTTTAAAGCCCGTAGTAAATACCAGATGAGCAGCAGCGAACAAATGTTAGCGTTAGGACTCTGCTAGATGCAGCGTGTGACATGCATTTGTACTAAAGTGTCAACGAAAACATTGCGGGACACAGTGAAAAGCTACACGCGAACATGTATCCATTGAAGCAAAGAAAAATAGCGGAGCTGCTTTAGTTTCAGGCCCGCCAATGTACAACATGTGCAAACGCAAAGCATGCAGCTCAGCTTATCCTCTGTGTTCGAGCACTGTCACTCTGTCTTATAGGAACACTAGCAGACGCTTCCATTTTCCTCTGGCGCATAGACCAAACATGTTTACCCCCACTTCCCCCCTTGCTGTATAATCTCATTAATCTGATGAGATTGTGTTGTCAAACGTTCATTTGTAGGCCATATTACTCGCGTGTTGTCATAGACGTCTGATTCTAAAATATAACAAAAACAGCCTAACATGAGAGAAGGAGAGGGGAGGAGTTCATGCATCTGCTTTGGCTAAATGTATAATGCA
>JAODLL010003590.1:0-34590 GCA_026546735.1 Forbesichthys agassizii
TCTCTCTCTCTCTCTCTCTCTCTCTCTCTCTCTCTCTCTCTCTCTCTCTCTCTCTCTCTCTCTCTCTTCCACCCTGCTTTCTGTTCTGTCAGGCTGCTGGAACATAAGTCTGTCTTTAGCCTCTATTAACAAACACTATAACTGGGATTGGTTTTTGATCATGTGACACATAGGGCTGATGGTGTGATTGCAGATGTTTCTGGGGAACGGTTTTGTCTTTGAGTCAGGGATTTAGCCGCAGTGTGGCCAGAAATAGAGCCAAGATTAAAATTAATACTGGATTTATTGTCAGTGGGGGAGTGTTATAGGGGTTAAATGTTATTTCAAAGATATCTCATAAAGGTATATCAAGGGGCCGTTCTGTATCATTAATCCTCATATCACCATTACCATCATCATCATCATACTTTTCATAGCAGCAATAAACTGACCATAAGTTCACATCTGATCTACATGTGAAGGCACATATTAAAGATTAGATCAGTCCTGGGAATTTAACACCTTTACTTCAATCACATATGTGAATAATAGCAATTCACCAAAAGTAATCCTGTATTTGCTAATGGAAGTAATTTAGCATTTCCTAATGTTGGATGTTGTGACCCTGTTCTCAATTGACTTGAGTGGCACAGCGGTGACTGGTGCAAATTTAGCATGATTAATCAGGATATAATCATATTTGAATACGTGATGACAGGCAGGTGTGAAGGACTAGCAGTCCTGTCAACTGTGTGGTTCTCATGTTTTATTAAAGAATAATCCTGCAATTCACTGTCGGAACAAAGTATAAAATCTTCAAAAGGAATATTTGTAAAGGAACAACCAAAGTCAGAATTACATGTGGTGATTTTGGGTTGCAACTTTTGACTACTTTGCTAGTTAGCATGAGTAAGCACTCTACCAAGCTTTTGTGTTCCCTTTCACAGAAACGGCAATCTACAGTGCATTTGTTAATTAACAATTAATCCAAGTTATAGATCTGCTCATCCTAGATGTTGACCTTTTTCTAGTAATCAAATCTTATGCAGGGAAAACCATTGCAAAATGTATTTTACTTGTTTTCTGATGAAAACATAAAAAACAGTTGTTCACATATACTGAAATACTAACAATTATAATTTTGGTATGAGTTTATAAAACAATACCACCCAGGACAATCAAAAGGCAATATGCAAAAATAAAGGTCAATGAGAAACAGAATGTCAGTTAAATTGGAGAGAAAAGCAGCAAATGAACCCTAACAATGTATGACCTGTGCTGTATGTTAGTTAATGTGGGGTAAAGACAGAGTGTGTACTTGTGCATGTAATTGTGAGTGTTAATAATGTATTATCTTATTATTGTGTGTACAACCTTACACAAACTTAATTGTCAGACATTAACAAATAACATTATATTATATTATATTATATTATATTATATTATATTATATTACATTTAATAACAAAACACACATTATATTGTTTTGTTTACTGTTTATGTCCATAAAAGCTGCGTCAATATCGTAAACTGATTTTAACCTCCTCAAATAAGTTTGAAAATCAACTTTGACAACTTAATTTAATTTCTTACAGGGCACGCGAGCTTGCTACCACCAGCACATCAGCATTCCATCACAAATAAGTACATCCTTAATAATGACTCTTGCCTGAGGCCTCTGATCTCTGGCGGTGTTGTGGGGCTGTAGGCACACAGAAGTGCACACTAGCCCCGCCCCCCTCTCCCCCAATGGCAGTGGGCTGCTGAGTATTAATGCCCTTGATACGATGCAGAGAGGTGAAAGGGGCTGAACGCAGTCACATTGCGTTAGTGTCTCCAACTTGAGCTCCATCAGCGAAGAAACGGGTTCCTGACCCCCTCCCCCTCTTTGGCGGGTTTGGGCAGCGTTGGGGGTGGGGGGAGACAGGTGTGGATGGAGATGGGGTGAACGGTTCCCATCCTTGGAGCATTTCATGTGGACATTTATATGGTGTCAGGTAGTAAAACCAAGCAACCGACCATCAATAATTCAACACAATGTATTGAGCATAATCATAACAGAAGTGTGACACCCATAGGAGCAAAACGCAAGCAGAAATAGTTCAGTTACTGTAGCAAGAGTGGTAAAGAGCATAAAGAACACACACATACAGTATTGCACAGTACACATAACTGAGACAGTATTACACACTGCGTCCACTGTAAGCACCAGTATCTGCCTTCCCAGCAAACTGTCCATCAGAGGCATTTCTTTCCCAGAGCTGTGGCCGTCTGTCAGATTAGATTAAGGGCTGCTTGCTCTCAATTGATGAGAGCCTCTTGCAGTAATGAGCCATAGTGAGAGAATCATTTACCAGCAAAGTTGGTACGAACACTGAACAACTGGACGTCCAGCGGCTTAGCTTTGGGGAAGAAAGCATTATGATGGCAATTTGATTTTGGTCAATTACTCCACATTCCTGTGCTATACTGGAGCCTATGCTAGCTACATTGGGATTAACCTAAAAAGATATTTTATCATCTCGTCTATTAATCTTGCTTTTGCAGGCACGCCCAATAGTCATATGACGAATGAATGACGAGTGAAGTTAGGCTTCATAAAGTCCACTATGCTTGCCGTGCGTGCATGCGTGCGTGTGTGTATGTGAGTCAGGGTTTTGTTTGCTGGATTGGGGAAAATGCTAGAAGCCACCTTTAGTTATTGGGTTCTTGTGTCAAAGACCAAGATAAGATGACATGCTGTATTAGGCAGAAGGGTTGCTATTCTGTCTGCAATATTTTGACCATTAAGTTGTTCAGTGCATGCGTGTGCGTGTGCACTTTCATGTGAATGGGCTGCATGTACATGTTTTTCCTAATCAAGGCAAATCTGAAACTGTGTGTCCAGCCGCATGCCAATGGCACCACCTGATCCGTTCATTGTGATTAACAGTTGGCTGCCTAGGGGCTCACAATGGCCCTCTGATTAGACAATGAACATTCACCATGCACCATCTCAACAGGGAACATCTCTTTTTCATTAGGACACCAAATCAGAGAAGCAGCAAGACTCTCACACTGTTGTTAAGACCCTCTCCAGTTCACTTTTTTACTGGGAGTACAGCAAAGCAGGGCTTTTCAATTGGCCTTTTCAGTGTGGTATGAAAGAAACAGCTGATATTCAGCACTGATAACTGACAGCATACTTTATTTCTGATGACAGGTGTGCATCCGGCTAAACATCCTTGGCAGTTGGCGCTTTGTGCATTCTCCGTTGTAGTTTGAAGTCTCAGCTTTGAGGCCTTCCCTTTCAAAAAGCTTTGGCCTGCTTAAGATGCCATTATGACTTTGTGCCTGTCCACTGTCCACATCTCATTGCATATGTTACCACTGACCTTTATAAGGCACCAGCAACTGTAATATTCCTGGAGACAGCATGGTTTATATGATGTCAACATGGCCAGATGAACTGGATATACAGTCCATGAGAACAGAATTCTAACATGAGTCCATGTTAGAATCACAGGTTTACATGGCCACATGAAAGGTAACTAATAAAAATAAAAGGACATTTGGACAAAAGGATATTTTGCAGACTGCAGGATTAGTATGTTATTTTGTACATAAAAAAAGTAATATTGAGTTGTAATATTGTGGGTGTACACATATTAGACTGGTTCCACCTGACATTTGGTTTATTGTTCAGTCAGATGAGATTATAGTATGGAAAACCTGTTCCCTCAGCCACTGTAAGGTGCGGGCCAATCAGCCACCAGTGGGAGTGGCAAAGTGCAATGACATTGAAGTCAAGCATTTGTTTCTAAATGTAGCTCCTCAGCAAAGGCGATGGTGGAGTTAGAATAAATGCTGCTCTGATAGCTTCAAAATGAACCTGAGGTCTTCGCCCATTAGGATGCAGTGACTGGAAAAAATCACCAATGGAGCGTGTCCAGAGCCTATTCTCAATGTGAATTTTGGCTCTGGTTATACCAGGCTACATATACTGTAGAATACTGAAGGAATACGCAAACATGGGCACATCTGCCTCTGCTCGCACAGGTTCATGCTGTAGCGTTGTGGCAGGTGGATTTAGGAAAGCGCACAATGTTGTCAAGCAGAAATCAGATTTGTTCTGCTCTCCGTTATCCGGGGCCCCTTCCCACTCCCCTCTGGAGATCACATTAAATGACATCTGCTATCATCGGGGTAACCTGAGTCAGCGCCGTGACAGGACTGCAGATGCCAGCAAGTAGATTGCAAGGGTGTGGGGAAGGTGAGCGGTTTGTCAGAGGGGGGCAAAGTAAGATCAGGTTGCTAGAGCTAGCTAAGGGGTACTTGCATCACCCCTGCTGCTTGACTCTGTTCCTATAAATGGAGACTGACGGTCCATGAACCAAAATGGCCTCACATGATGGAGGGGCAGATGTAAAGTAAGACCTTATGTGTTTGCTTGTCATTATCTATGCATGAGCTATGCCTATAGTGTGCAGCAAGGAGGTGATGAAACACAGCGTATGTTTTGCAGCTCCGTCAGAACATAATTTGGTGGGCCTCCTCCAGGAGGCCTGATAAGGGAGTCCGCAGAACCAGAGACGATTGTCAAAAGCAATGATGCATTACCCGGCTCTGGAAGCATCAGGGCCCATTCAAATGGTTCCCCTTATCTCCTGACAGCACTGTCTAGAGAGTTCTCTCTCTCTGTCTCTCGTCTGTCTGTCTCTGCTAGCGTTCTCATGCCAATTCTTCCCCCGACCCGTCACGTCAAGATCGTTTTTGTCATCGTTTCTGAACAGCTCCCATTTTTTACCTGTTCGGAACATCTGCGGCTATCGTTTTCCTATTCTCCGAGCATCTCATTATCTCATGTCACCTGTTTAATCACCTGCTACTTACCACGCAGCCGGCTAATCTATTTGCTTTATTTTGACATAATATACAAGGCCCCCCTCTGAAACATGTACGCATTGTGCTGCTACCACATCACACAATTGGCTAACCTCTTGAAGAACCTTTTGAAGTGTCTCAGTCGCACACAGCCTTTAATGATCATTAGGCTCTTGTGTAGGTAGATGGTATACTTGCATACTGTGGGCTGCTGTCCAATATACCTCCATGTAGCGGGTAATCTTTTTCTGGACAAATTTATTACAGAGCCCACAAGGAAAGCAGGCTCAAAATAGTCTAGACATTGTTGGACCAAGGCGTCTGCACAGGAGCCTGATTAAAAAGAAGCATGAGCATTAACCGGCCAGCTGATATTAGGTTGTCATCTGTACCTGATGGCTTATTATGTTTCTGGAGCAGAATAGCGGGAGGAGGGTGAATTATTCAATTTGGGCCTTCCTTACGTTGAGCACAACCTGTAATTTGAGCATCAACACACCGTTCAAAGGGTCTGCGTGATTGGTCTGATTTAATGTATGTTTGCTACAAATATGAGCTGTGACCAGGGTTTATGTGAGTGTTTATATATATGTGTGTGTGTGTGTGTGTGTGCATGTGTGTGTGTGTGTGTGTGTGTGTGTGTGTGTGTGGTGCTGGGATTCTGGGGACAGTTTACTTGGCTAATGGGGTTGGCGGGCATCGCGTTGTCCTCTCAGGCGAACAGCTAATTAGCTGGAGCAGATGAGAACACAGCGTTTGTGTGTTTGGGAAAACAAAGCCCCATTGCCCCTGCCAACCAGGAATGTGTTGTCCTGCATTTGTCCAATCAGATTTATGGGGTCGCATATTCTTTCATGTGTCCATCTAGCCAATCACAATCAGGTTAGCGTTTGATAAAACTCCCCCTTTCCCATCTCTTATCCATGTCCCTGTGAAGCTTAAATTTACAATGGCAACGCCATGTGTCAAATGAGGGAATATGGCAAGAACTGAATCCATCAGGATGAGAGTCATTTAATGTTCACATTCTCTACCTTCTACAGCTGCAGCTGAAGGAGCGCTGCATGAAGAAATTGTCCTTGAAATGAAATGGAAGGAATGAAATAGAATAAAGGAACATGTACAGCAGCAGAATTAAGACGATAAAACATCCTGTTTGCTGAAAAATCGTTTATTTATTTATTTTTTAGCAAATATTTAATTTATTAGAATTAATAATTCTAACTAGAGCATAATCTGTTTTTAAATGCGGTGTCCGTATCATTAAGTCAAAACATTTGGCTTACCTGGAACCTCTGCATGGTGACTCTTTACAATGAGAACAGAGGGAATGTCATGTCCCGACGTGATTCTCATCGGAGCAAAGGGGTGGCATTTTCTTTCACATTCTTTGGGTAACCATGGTGATGACTTCTGTTGCTATGTATGGCTGAGTCTGTTGCAAGCAAACATCTCCTCATTAGGGCAAGGGAGAAATACGAACAGGAAGGAGATTGTTATTCATATTATCGCAATTCCAGGGCATTACATATATCTCTACACATTTATTTCCAGCTGTATCTCTTTCCAGTTTGTTATCAATGAGTTAATCCCTCCTCTCCTACAGAAGCCACATCTTTCTTTTCTGGTTTGAGTCCCAGTGAACCTGCTGTGATTACTCAGGGTTGATAGTGCAGGCGTCAGTAGCTATTGAATCTATTTGTGCTATTCGGTTTTTAATCCAAGGTTCACCCTATAGTCTGCCAGAGAATGTGAATACCTTTGATTCTCAAGAAGCTGTTGAGCTGCGAACAGAGCAAGGTTAAGTATAAATAGTGCCAATCTATTCTTCAAATTATACCTTGTTCATTTTAATTTGCTCTTACAGAAAAACAGTAGCATTACTCCTTTTACTGTGAAAATCAGCAGGTTGTGGATTAGGACCTGTAGTTTTAATGAACGCTTGAGCCTACATTATGAGATTCACACCGGGCGGTCCAAACACAGGCATTCTCAATGCAAATCAGAGGTAAAGGAAACGAGCATCTAAATGCATGCTGGTAAAAAACAATATTATTCTCTTCAGACATGCCTTAAAATCCTTTATTGTAAGCCTCTAGACTGCTTGACAAGCAGGTCCTTATGGTTTGAGGTAAAATCAAACTATTGTATTTATTTCCATCATAGTAAAGAGAGTATACATGTAGCTAAGAAGGTTAGGCTGATACACTGTGCTTTGAACATTGCTTTGACCTGCAGAAGATCTAAGGACGGCCCTTGTCCTTAGTTAATGAATGATGGCTGCAATGGATTCATGGGCTGCTGAAGGCCATGTACTCTTGATATATTGAATGTATACAAAAAGTGCAAAGCATTAGCCAACCAATCAGCAGGCAAGTCACTCTCTTTGCCAGTATTCTAAACAAACCAGAATTGGGTACAGTACAAGATGTTCCCCATCATGTATAGATAATACGTGGGGTAAACTTAACCAACACAAACACACACATATACCTCCGCCCTGCCCTCTCAACCCCCCTCTTCCCCTCACACACACACACACACACACACACACACACACACACACACACACACACACTACATCTATATTTAACGTCCAGCAGTCCTGATCTACGGTATATGTCAATGCAGAGCTCTGCTTGGCGGTAGCTTTCACATCACAGCGGTCAGGGCGGTTCAACGATGTATCACCCAGCATGCTATCCAATCATGAAGCCTGTTGCCACTTCAGAAACAAAGGCAGTGCTGTCTCATCCTCACAACCCACAGGGACAGATGCACATCTATTACACATGGTGTATACGTGGTCTACGCAAAGGAAAACTGCCCAAGGCTAACAGGCAAGCTTTGCTCTAATGCAAGCCTGTCCCCAGGGGGAGCCAATTACTATGGTTCTCCTCCAGAATAGTGTCCAAAAATACCTATATACCCCTGCATGCATCCCCCATCTTCCATGGGGTCATTCAAGCAGCGTTGATGGAAATGTCCACTAATAATATATATATATAATGCATTCATTATCTGCCAAAGACTCTCCCAGCAGGCTATTTTAAATAAATAATGTGTGAAATACAGGATGTGCAGACAAAGCATGGTTAAAATAGAAATAAGGGAATAAGGTTGGAAGGAAATGAGAAAGGAAAAAAAGAAGAAAGGAATGTTATTTACTTAGTCTAAATTGTAACAAAACTTTCTTAATCGTACCTGAATATTTGAATATTTGTGTTATCACATTATTATCATCAATTTGATTAACATTTTTTAAGCCTATACCTGTTAACGCATTGCATTCTTTATCCGGCCTGCAACTTGGTAGCATCAGAAAATTACATTGTTTTTTTTTTCTATAATAAATCTTAATTTTTGTTACGTTGTGTTGAAATAACCTTATTTACATCGTTATATTACTGTTCAGTGTGGGTAATTTGAATCTGCAATACTGAAAAAGAATTAAACACCAAATTCATCAAAGATATTTGTGCATCCACTATATAATAATAATAATAATAATAATAATAATAATACGTGACACTAACAGCAGCTGGTATAAAGAAAGGACATATTTGTAAAGACCTTCACACACTTTGGCCTACAGCCCATAACATTGGGAAATGGGGTTCATCTTTGATTCCTTTGCCCAGCTGTTACAGTAAATGGGCTTCAAGCAATTGTTTAAGCCTGGTCACCAGTTATGCTTGGCCTTGTACTGGTGCTTCCATGAAACACTCTAAGGTAACCCTTTCAGTGCCTGTTCAAAATAATGACCCTCTTAAGTGCTTCTAACGACACACTTGAGTCTCAGCCAGCGGGGCCCTTAAAATAATGGAAAGAGCTTCAAAAGCTCTAAAAGCTGGGTCGTGTCTATACATTGAAGGAATCTAGTTGAAGATTTGAATAGTAGCACTCACTAAAAATATTGACAATGATCTTTTCTGAAATTTTGTGACAATTGTATAAAGGCTTGCTCTTGCCAAACAAGTCCTTGCCGTTTATGAATAACAGTGCTCAGTGGTGCGTTAACTGAAAGGCTTTTATCCCATCTCTAACACACCCCTTGTCTGTGAACTGTCTTTGTAGGGCTTCAGGAACATTTTGAGAAATGCTATTGCTAGTCTGTTAGCTCATTCGCGTGTTGGCTAGTTGTCCCCTTATGAGAAACTCCATTTTGATTAGATAGCCAATTAAAAGTACACACCACAGATTTCAAAGCCTGCCAGACAGATATTTTCATCAAGATCCAAACGCAGTGTAACATTACAATTACATTCCACGCCAATCCACTTGCTCCTCTGTTAGAATCCACCTCCCACACAGCAGGGATCAGTTATTGCATTTCTTTTCTTTTTTTGTGTTGCTCTTCTGCTCTGTTTTGGCAAATGAGCATGCTTAGAGAGCCAAATGGTCTTTGTGAGGTTGCCTGTTCCCCACAGCCAGAAGACAAGACATGTTTTAACTGTAACTGTGTGCGTGTGTGTGTGTGTTTGCATGCACACAAGTGATTGAAAAGGAAAATAAACTTTCTTTCTGCCTCACCCTGCAGACCTTTTAAAGAAATAAAATGTCTTGTGTGCACGTGTGTGTGACAGGCTAGCCTAAGGAGAGTAGTAACCTCTAATAAAACACAGTACCACAGAGTTCCTACAACTCCACATATCTTCACTGACACAATTTTGATTAGTACCTGTGTGTGTGTGTGTGTGTGTGCATGTGTGTGTGTGTGTGTGTGTGTGTGTGTGTGTGTGTGTGTGTGTGTGAGAATGCTTGTTTCCTATATGGTCTCTAGTCTCCCTATGTTGCGGGGACAGGTAAAGCATAAATTCAAAAGACGTGCGTTCAGACATACTGAGCTTGTATTACAGGACACATCCATTTGTTAATAAGTACAGTGCATGCTTCTAGGTGATGCTTTGCTTCTTTTGTATCCATAGAGTGTCGTCCTTGATGATTCGAGTTCTTCTGACGTGACTCACGCACATTCCGAGCACAAAAGCTCAAAGAAACATGAGTCACGGTAAAGGTGAAAAAAAACCAAAGTAACTTTTCTCACTCTGCCATCAATAGCTATACTATAAAAGACCGGAAGACACTTTAGCCTCTCAGAACAAAAAGATAAATCCTGGTGACCACCTAACATTGCAGGCCTACTTTGAGAATCCTAGCCATCTGTTTAAACAATATGCAATTACCAGCATTTAAACAGCTAAAGTCATTAAAGTGATTAGCCAGTGTTTACCATAAGCCACATTCTGTACACAAGATAACGTGTCTCATTTGCATATGCTAATGCTTGGTAATTAGCTATGCTTCACAGGGCAATTCCTATTCAGGCCCATCCTACGGGCAGTTTTTCATTGCCACCAAATAATGACTTTATTCAATCAATCATGAAAAAGTTAATATATGCAATGAAGTTGCATGGAGTGCGTCAGAAATGAAGGAAATTAGTGTTGGATATTCCAAAGGCATCATATTGATGGATGTGCCGTCACTGGAGTGGATCCAGTTACGGTTTCTGAGGGGACGCGGCACCGTAAACACCATTTTGACATTAGATGCCAATTGTAAGGCTTCTCACTCAGGTAACAAGGCAAACACTTCAACCATAAAACCTGCTGTCTGCTCCCACAAGCCTTTGCAGAACACCATGACAACAGGAGAAGAACAAAATGGCTTCTGTGAGGATAAGTGCCTCTGATGAGAGAGACAGAGATGCTTATCTAATTTGATTTCTAACTTGTTGTTTCATAAAGCCTGTTTCTCTCGTCTCAGACCAGACAAAGTGATGCAGACTATTAGACATACAGTACATCGTTGCTTGCCATGTTACATCGAGGCCTATTACACCCATTGATGTGTCGGTTACATCAAAGCTGAAGGCAAGAAATATTTTAGCCTCATTATTTAGGATCCTCCTACACATCACAAATAACAAATAAATGCCTCCACAAGAAGCACTATTTCAATGAGTCAGCCGTGTGTTGTTTATGGCCTGTGTTTGTATGTGTGTGTGTGTGTGTGTGGGATCTCACTCAACAGAGAAGAGAAGAAGCTTAGCAGATGGGTGGAGGTCAATAGTAGAAATGACTCGTATGCCTAGATGCACGCTGTACACAGTACAGCATTTGAAACACGCTCGCTTAGCAGATTTAAACATAGCAACTTTCATTTTAACATCTTTTTTTTCTTTACTTTACAATTCTAAATAAACATGACATGTTGTTTTTTATGCAGAAGGAGGTAGAGACTAAGGTCTAAGTGGTTTTAAAAATAAATGTGTTTTAATGAGCATTGAGACTGAAAAAACATGCACACTTGTTTGTGTGAATATGCAGAATTAACACAGTTTGATACATCTGGCCCTTGCTCTATGGGAGGAGGTTGCCTTGGATATTCACCTGGTGTTACCTTGGCAACAGACAAGCGAAATGTGGAATGGCTATTAATGTAAATTGGAGACAGCCATGGGTGGGGCGCACATTCTAGCACACCTGACATCGGAGCCTGTTGCTATGGCAATTGAGAAGTAAATATAGATAATAACGGGATAATTGCAGATTTGACTGGTACTTTCCTCATTTCTTTCTGAAAGAAACAAAAGTTTTTTAAATGAACTTCTCCTGATTTATTTAAAATTCTAACATATTTGATGACCAGAAGATGACAAGGCTGTGTGCAAATGAAGAATGTGTCTACCTAGTTAAATGCACATATAGTAGCTAAAATTGGATCTCAGTCTGTCAGGGAAAAAAACCCTACGGTATTATATCATTGGGGTTTGCACCGCTAGCCCTATTAGCATAGCATGCATGCGATAGGAGGCAGACTGACCTCCAGGCTTACACGTCACAGTAAATACAATAAATCTGATAGGTTCTGTGTCAAATGTCTGCTCCTTTAGGACCTGGAGCTTTAGCAGTAAACGCTTCTTATTTCAAATAACTGAGGGATATGTCCTCACATAACTGAGGCAAGCCAAGACAGGTTGAGTGATAACTCACATGGGAGACAGTCTGAAAAGTCATAGAGGTGTTACATACATGTCTACATGTGTGTTAAAGGAAACAGCTTGCACACATGCATGGGTTTATGTGGGAATGTATAGTACAGCGCATTAGAGTGCTTCGTCCAATCACATGCTTAAAATTCATAATATAAAATGATGGCTTCACTGGAATCTAATAGGTTATTATTTTCTATTAGGTGTTAAGGGGGAAAGCACATGTTAAAGCATTATGCACATTGTACTACACATGGAAATACCTTGCTTGACACATATGGTTTTAGAATAAAATACAGCAAGCGTGAGAATGCATTCATACCAACTCTACCCTTTTAAAATGCCAACATATGTTATTAATACACATATATTAATACGGTAGTAATAGGTTAACAAAAAAACATGGGCAAAATTGAACGATAACACAGTAAACGTGGGACAAAAATGTCTACACGAAACAGCCTGTAGACAAACTCACACGATGCCCTAGTGAAGCGCCCTAACTTGTTGACGTATATTAGAGTAAAAGGAAAGCAGGCATTCAAAGCAAGCAACCCTGCTGACACCTCAACGTGTTAGCCACCTCCTCAGTGTCAGAGTGTTTCAACATGGTGCCCTCCAGCTGGGCTATATACTGTAGCTGAGAGGCTTGCTATGTTCCATGTGACCAGGCATGGTGTTGGTACCGCACAGCTCACACACACACACACACACACACACACACACACAGAGGGGGTAGGAAGACTATTGGCTGGGGCCTAGTAGTTTGCTGGCTAGTATTGGCTTGTACGTAAAGAATATATTGGCTGGTACTTATAGGATGGTACAAAGTAGATTATGACTGGTATTATTATTGGTTACTACAAAGACTAAAGACTATTGGCTGGTACCTACAGGGTATACTATTGTCTGGAACAGAAATTCTCTCACTATCAGTTTTTTTTTTTTTTGCATGATATAAATATAATATGTATTTTTTGTGATTGAAATATAAAAATAATGATCCTGGAACACTGTGCAGAATCGCTAACACGTTTTATAAGAAGGAACACGACAATATGAACATTACAGTGTATCTTTAATTAAACAGCACAGAGTTATGTCTTTACTGGGATTACTTATTATTATTACTTAGTAATAAAGTTATGCACACTCAGAATGTTCTAGAGCTCATAGCGATGATAGCCCTCCCATGAGATGTTTATGAGTTGTACGTATTCACTTTTGAGCTAATGATTTCCATTACATACCATATAAATTTACCCAAGTTTGTGTTTGGTTTTGATAATGTAGCTAGTAAAGACATCTTGCTACTGTAGCGACAGGCTGGGCCCTTCAAACAAATACAATATTACTGTAGGAATAGGTTGCTGTATAATCGCACGCAACCTACAATGTGTCCATTGTTGAATTGCTTGTCTAATGTCCCTACATGTGTGTGCGTGCGTGTGTGTGTGTGTGTGTACATGCACAGTATGACTTGCAGTGGTCCAGAAGAATGTCTTGAGGCTATACCCGCTGGTGTGTATACCTGACACTTCAATGGACAGGAGGAGACAGGAGACAGTAGATGATAGGACGTGTTGTTTTCTCTCTGGGTTTACCCTTCTTTGTGTGTGTGTGTAGTGTGGGTGTGTTTGAGCATGTGCATATTTTAAATGTATTTTGGTGTGTGGTTTGGTTTGTGTGTGTGTACTGTAAATGTTTGAGCATATCTACACCTACATTTAAATTTATGTGTGTGTGTGTGTGTGTGTGTGTGTGTGCATATTTGCTTTTTTGTCCTTCGCTAATTCCAAGCGTGACCATTTATCAGTTTGTGTGTGCATTTGTGTGCGTGCGTGCGCATTACCATTTATTTAATACCCAGCTCTCATAACCCACATCGCAGGTTAATTTGCACAACACCTACAAGGTGATGAATGCTGAAGAGTGATGAAAATGTAATTCACCGAAGGTATTTTGAATTAAATCGCACCATTTCTGCCCGAGGATATGTCAAAGAAGCCTCTCTAATCCACTCGGCACTGTATCAGATGGCCATAATATTTGCTGTTAAGTCTGTTTTATTCAGCAGTATTGAGACTATGTATAATACTGTAAATGTGCTACTGTGCTTACTTACTGAGGCTTACTGACAATTAATGCTGTGTACAGAAATATGTTAGATGGAAAACAATAAAACGCTTCATTCACACATCTCTAACACAGTTCATTTGGGAACTGTTTAGGTTTAATGTTAGATTGTGTTTGTGTTTGTGTTTAATGGGTTATTGTTTGCTGGCAACTTTTTCAAAGTTGAACAGAGGTGAAAATCTTCAGTTCAGAAAAATGACTAGTTTCGCTCATTGGTCTCTCCCACTTAGCTTGAACTGTGTTAATATTAACCAGATGGGTTTATTACATTAGTGGAATGCTTGTTACTGTACATTCTGAGTTGTCAAATTTAGATATTCAGTTGATAAGTTTAAGTTTATTCAGTCCATCCACTCATCTTGAGTCACAGCCGTGATTGTATAGTTTTCAGCAAATTAGAAGGATTGACTTTGTATTAACAGTGGCTTAATTTATGTTAATTTATATTCAACAGTTTCTTACAAAGTTGAGTCCAGCAATAAATAAAACTTAATTCTCAGATTTGATCAAACCTACTTGGAGTTGAGTTTAAGGTAGCAGGCCTTTAAGGGTGGTGATTCTACATCAAAATATGATCCAAATAGTTCCACATGGTTTCCACATGTAACCCATCCACCCAACAACTTATTTTTAATTAGAAAATTGAAACGACACCTTTTTATTTGGGCTTTTGGTTTTAGATACATAAAATAATACAGCTAATGCTAAATGTATGGAAGAAGGAAATATGTTACGATACAAAAAGTAATATGTTTGTCTTTTATTTAACGTTAGGGAACAGGTGGGAAAACCAACTTTGGCAAAAACAGGACAAACATCCAGTGAAACCCTTCACGTTAAGTGACCTTACCAATTTCCACCACAAGTCCCTCACTTGCAAGGAGAACAGCCCCTTAGCCAGCTGGTCCAGGAACTCAGATAGCACATGCCCAGCAAAGACAACACAATCTGGGCTCACGAGAAAACTGAAAGAAAATGATATTGCAAAGAAGAAGCGAATATGCAAAACAAACTCAAATGCTTTTTCATTTAACAGAGTTCTGACCTGACTACTGGTACCTGACTACTCTGACTGAACACATTGACCAGGTCCAGACTCAGTTACCTAAAACCCGACAGAGAGGCAGACAAACAAACAAGGAACCCAATACACGACCTCACCTACATACACACCAAATACAATCACATTAGCACTTTCGTAAATTGAAAGCCCAATCAATAGCCCCAAAATATTCTGAAACGCTAGTTATTAGGTAATAGGAGAGGTCAATGAGTGCTGTAACCTAGCAGCACATTATGTGTATTATGTCACAACATGAGACTCTAAATAACGTGCGACCTGCATCACTCACTGTGTATTAACGTTTTAACTGGTCCATATAGCTACTAAACCGTATTCATATGCGTTTTATGTATGTTTTTGATGTTGTTGCTTATACATATGAAATAAGAAATGCCAATAAACCTTTTATGGAACGTTCTAAGACTGGAGAAATATAGAGAGAGGTGATAGGGTTTGTTGAATGTGACACACCAGATTCCAGGTGTAAGTGAGTTTTGCAACACGTGACACATGTACTCACCTGAATGCTAAATTCATATAATAAAATATTACTGGTAGATGGTTTATGTTCAAACATAAACACACACACAGATAGAGAGAGAGAGAGAGAGAGAGAGAGAGAGAGAGAGAGAGAGAGAGAGACATAAGAACATATATTTTTTATTATTTATTTATCTATTTATTTATTATATTTTTTAAACTGTGATTTTAGCAATTGTGCAGATGTTTATTTTATGGTAAGTAAGTGTAAGTGCTTTGGTAACATTGCACTTTTGTAAGTTGCATGCTAATAAAGCACATTAAATTGAAGTGTAAGCACCACAAAGGAACCGGGAAAGAGGAGAGAGAGAGAGAGTACAAATGTATCCCTCACGTTCCAGAACTAGCACAAAGTCACCCAGGTCACAGTCACATGTACTCTCTGTTTCCAGGGGAAAGAGACTACAAACCTATGAAAGAAACAAACAGGAAATTATACTAAGTGCACTTTATCAACAAACATTGCTTCTGAAATGCTGTATAATTCCCAGCTTTTCCCTTGTTGCTAAGGAAACTATTGGCCTGCATCTCTTGAGCCTTTTTGTTTAAACTGCAGTGCAGCAGCCTTCTCTTATATTCATAACAAACCTCAAATAAGCATACTGCTTGTGTGACAGGCTTTTTCTTCCGGCGTCGTTTTCTGTTTTGAAACAAAATTACACACTTTACACCCCCCCGAGAACCAAGCTCACACTAGCATTGAAAACCTCTGTGTATTCACAATAAACATCACCCTAGTCTCCTCCATTTTGCACAGCAAATGCCACTGAGGATAAGTAGGTTATGCAACGGTTATGCCATACCAATTGAAATGTTCGTTAGCATCGACACAGCTAGCAGATGGACTTGCACTGTGTGGAGTGGAGTGGTTCTTTGATGTTAGCTTGGTGCTCTGAACACTGAAGCACTCTTTCCCTCTCATTCCCAACTACATTAAGGTGTGTAGGAGAAGACAATGACAGTGGCTGTGTGAATCAAGTGGTCTCAGGTGTTGAACCATAAGTATGTCTGTCAACCTTGGGTTGAATCCTGATGGAGAAAACGCTTTAGTGACGCGCTTTGGTTCACAATGAAGACAAACTAAGGACTTATGTTTGAGCGGCTTTTCAACTAATATTTTAATCCGATTTAACCTGTTTCCTCCACCAAAGCATAAGAGAGAGAAGCCAAACAGGTGAGAGTGATGCGCGACTGGCATTAAAGCCACAGCACTGAGTGAGCACATTTCGTATGACTGATAAGGTGGTGGACAAGCTCTGTAAGCTAAGTCGGTGTTCATTTAAGAGAGGTTTCAGGTCTGACTTTCTGTATCCTTTATAGCTCTATTAATACAGTACTATACTGTAAGGAGAACTTACATGAACATGAATCATTGGCAAACACACAATTGAACGGAATGATGAGCAAGGAGCTCTCCAGATGAAAGTCAAACGGAGCTCAGAAGGGTGTCATCTTTTGTAATGTAGGCTATTGATATGAATCACAGTGTTATGCTATCATATTATCTATATTGTATGGGCATATCACGGTTACATACATTTCCAATACTTTTTTAATATTTCCAGTATTAGCAATAGAGTCTTACAAGCGCTGCTATTATACTGCCAAAAGGGTGGGAGGCTGCACGTGGAGTGTTAGCTCAACAAGTTTAGGTGCTGTTTGAGAGTCGTGGGGTCCCTATCCCCGTCTCCTGCCAAACTCCTTTGTTATTGACACGCTGAGAACGTGTACAAACAAGCCAATGAAAGTGAATAAGCACGCACAGCCCCACGGGACTGAATTAGTTATGAATCTTTTGTGCTTCCAGTCGGTATTAAAATAAATCTTCGGTGTCATTCCTTATATATTAATTGGATAACAAATGAAAATCGGGATGAGTTTCCGTGTAGCTGAATAAACAAAACGGTTATGTGTTATTGCCAATAAAGGAGCGCAGGGATAAACACAATGATGAATTTAAACAAAATGTAATACATTGCTCCCTTGACTAGTTTGCTAAATACGACCACGGTGTGTTTAAAGTATGTGACCAAACACAAAGACTGTATGCATAATATCCATTATTGCATGATAATGCATAATTTATATGATTTATCCTCTTTTCATGCAGACAAAACTACCACATCTGAAACACTATAAGTAATGTTTGAATCCAGATGTAGGGGAGTAACCTACTCTCTTATTCCTGTCATAAGGTATGCAGGCATACAAATATGCACAAGCAAGCCCAATACAATATAAGGTCCATTAATCGCATATTACAAAGTTGACTTTCATTTCAGTAAGATTATAAATAGTTACCCTATATGGTATCTTGCATGTAGATAAAGCTATTTCTGAACTGTTTTAAAACTTCCACATGTATTTCCACAAGACGCCATTTTTTTTTGTCAAGCACAGTCGCATACGGTGGTGTGTAACTGTATGTGGGGGAATATGCTGTACTATAACTGTGCTCTGCCCCCTCTGGTCATTAAATACATGGCATCCCAAGTAAAATAAAACAGTATTGCTATTACTACCTATGTACTTATCTGTGTACTCAGTCTCCTTTACTTTACGTTTCACACTTTTATTTGTATCTTGTATGTCTAATATACACAATATACAGGACGCCAACGATGTTTTAGCAAGCACAAAAAGGAAAATCACCAGCGCCAAAATAATATTCATTGTAAAATACGATGAATTTGCACATGTTCATTGTTATTAAGTTTGTTATTTTTAAGCGCCCTGTGCACAATGACACAATTTCCAAAGAGGATCCATGCGTAAATTGTTTCATTGTTACCGTAAGTAGGCCTACTTCACCCAGGAAGGGATGGCCCCTTCCTGTTCCAAAATGTTTGTGCACCGGTGCACAAATAGTCCATAAAGACATGGATGAGCGAGTTGGTGTGGAGGAACTTGACTGGCCTGACCTCAACCCGATTGAATACCTTTGGCATGAATAAGAGAGGAGAATGCAAACCAGGCCTTCCTGTCCAACATATGTGCCTGACCTCACAAATGCACTTTTAGAAGAATGGTCAAGAATTCCCATTAACATACTCCTAAACCTTGTGGACAGCCTTCCCAGAAGAGATGAAGCTGTTCTAGCTGCATAGGGTGGGCCAACTCTATATTAAACCCTACGGATTTAGAATGGGATGTCATTAACCTCACGTGCATGTAAAGGCAGGCGTCCCAAAACTTTTGGCAATATAGTGTATATACTCCTGTCTTAGTCAAATGTTTTTATGTGTCTTTGTATTTGTAATGTAAGATGTTTTTGAGTGTCTTGAAAGGTGTCCTTAAAAATGTATTATTATTACTTTTATTCTAAGGCACTAAACAGCTTCTTGTGTTTAAAGTCCATATACAATTGGACCATAATCTGTAAATGCACATGCGACCTGACATCAAACAATATATTGGACTTTTAAAAATCTTAATTTGTAGAAACTACTCAAATTAAAAAGGTAGAGATTAAATAATCATCAGATCATTTAAAAATCCCTTGGCTGAAATAATTGTTAACAGATATAAAAGGGGTAATCACAAACTGAGCATTCTTATTCTATATTACAGGGATCTACTGGTACTGTATACATGATTCTTGCTTTCAAAATGTAATAATTGTGTTGTCTTTGCATAGTATATATTTCCAAATTCAAAGTCTCAGGACTAGAAGAATTGTTTTGTACCATATGGACCAACATTATGCAGGAGGTAAACAAATGTTACATAAGAGGATTTTAATGATTACCAGGTATTCTAAATCTATTTTGGCGATTGGTCAAAAATAAGAAACTCTGCTTAGGTTCAGCACGTACAGGAGAGGACACATAAGCTTTTTAATGTACATCAGTCTTGCGTGCAAAGACTAAATCCAATCTGTGTGTTTAATGCCTTTGAAATGCATACACAGTATGGTTAGAAAATATGGTTTGCACACTCCCTACTAATGCAAATCCGACCTCATGCAGGTTCATATTTCCAAAGTTAATGGTAAGACATTATGAAAGTTAATGGTACCAAAGACTTGATTTGTGTGTCAATTTCATGTCAATGGATTACAGGTATAGTCAGTAATTCTAATCTAATACATTTATTTTAAGGCCTTAGTTATTGAAGATAGAGGTGGTTTTGTTTTGATCAAACTCACATATCAACAAGCTTTCTCCAGAATGACTATATCTATACATTAAACAATTTATACAGTATATTAATATGGTAACTGTATAGGCTACATCAATATTGTTTGTATGTCTGTTCAGTTTCTTCAATGTAACCAGCAGGTTTCTTCCCTCCTTGAGTTATTAGTGAATCCACAAAATGAAATGCTGCTAGCATACGGGGAACCCCGTAAGGGTTTAGATAACATGGACACCAACCATGCAGAAGCTAGCATGATGTGAGCATATGGTGCCGGTAGATAAGACATTTATTTTTATTTTTCAGTCTTAGGAAAGTGTAGTGAAGAATAAAGGAACAATTCAAAACAATAAATATAAACATTGACCAACATTGGGGAGTTGTTTGTTTCCATGTGAAATGTAGGACGTAAAGCCGTTTGAGACTGCAACGTGATTAAGAGATATATCAATACAATTGACTTGACTTGACAAGTGTTCTTTTTCATGTACTGTAAAGTAACTTCTTGATATCATCATATCAAATTTACATTTATTCTGAAACTGTATTTCCACCCTGCTGATCACTCTCATCATTTTAACAGGCATTTAAACAAATCAATAATATTATGAGTATATATTATTATATAATATTCAGTCATCCTGGAAGAGACCACACCTATCATCAGGATATATTTTTTTCTTCATATGATAGTGATTTCACTCAGAACATTGTATTGATTTGAAACACGTCAACATCAGATGATCTGGGCTCAAGCAAAGGTTTCTCCTTTCATTAGTCACCTGTCTGTACATGTTAATAGCATGTCTGCAAATAGAAAAAGAAAAATAATATAAATAAATACATCTGACAAAAACTATTTCATATAAAATGTGTTTCCATGCAGTTCTTTTTTGAAAAGAACTTTACAGAACTTAATACAGTTGGATTTGTGGTGATGTGATTTAATAATAATAAATAATAATACATTTTATTTGTAACACACTTTACATTAGAAGAAATCCCATAGTGCCAATTTAAGGCTGTGAAGTTCATAAAGACACAATATCCCAGCAGGTTATTGACAGTCTGTCTCCATGACTACTAGTGCATGGTCTGCCCTGAAACCCCCATGCACATGCACTTCATCAATGAGCCCTGCATGAGTTACTAATCCCATGATGTTCTTACAGCATAACTTTCCAAATTGATTTTCTTCTTGGTAATTTATCAAGGTAAACATTTTCTCTCCAAACGGCCCACAGGGCACAAGAAAAAATGTTTGCTAATACTCTATACTTGCCTTTTCAAAATCTTTTTACCCCCCATAGTTTCTCTGGTAAAATGTGTAAGCATGCAGCTTACACATTTTACAATACAGTTTACAAATCAAGCTAAAAGAACATTCTTCCCACTGTTATGACTGAAGAGAGTAAAATTAATCAATTTTCCTTTCTTCAGTTTTTCTTTTGCATAACACAAAGACAAGAAGCAAATCATGGTCGGTAAAATTTTGCTGATACAGTTGTGAATTTCGCTGCGTCTCACACCCACGAAAGAAAAATGGACGTCTCGGGGAAACTTGTTGACTATTCCCTCTCATCTCATGTTTGCTGTACGTCCAGAGTGCTTTGTTTCAAATTGAATGCTTTAACAGACTGGTGGAGGGAAATCAACAGGCCTAACCTACAACTCTAATAGAGAAGCTTAACTCCCATCCTCCCATAACGCCTCTCCTCTCTCTCCCCCATCCATCAGCAGCAGCAGATAGCTATCTCATTAACCAGGAGAAGAAAAGCAATGAGGTGAATAGACGACAGATACGGGCTAGAAGGAAGACGGACAGAGAAAGAGAACGATGGCTGGTTGGTATTAGAGGGGAAGGTTCTAGCTAGGTCTTGAAGGACAAAGCTATCTCAGCCAGTACACGAGTGGGTTGACAACAGTGACAAGCTTCCTAATTGCCCTTACAGCATATTGCCTCATCCCAACCTCTGGTAATTGGACACAAACTCTGGTGATAAATTGCTACGGCCATCTTTGATTTGGCTTCTCGTGATTGGTGGGTAGCACCTGGAATAAAGATTGGCGTTCAATAAGGGGTGGGGAAGTGGAGGGAATATATTGTTTTTAGTTGTTTTTTAATTTTAATTTTGTATTTCGTTAAGACACGATAGACACCTCAGCGTTAGATCATGTTACATTCCTGTGAAATTTTTCATGCTATTTATCTACAGTAGGCTACTTGACATTATTATTTCTAATACTTTTGGTGCTTAACATTGGAAACATGTAGTGCATTACAATTTAAAGGTTTCTATTTTTCTATGGTAAATCTTTATGTAAAAAAATATGTGAATATGTAATTTTGACTTTCACATTATATGATAAATAACTGTACAGCCTCTATAACCTTGACATAATAAAGCTGTTTAACCTTTAATACAGTATTAAACACTGCTCTGCCACACTATTTCTGGAGATTGCTACTGTATTCTCAATGAGAGAATATTATAGTTTAAATATCTCAGAAAGTCTATCCTTGTATACTTTATGTACAAGGCTCTAATGCAAATTAAACATCTGCTTCAACAGCTGGAGTCCAGAGTGCTTTTGCTGATTTTATGCCACTGTACACCTATACTTATTGCAAATGTATTATTAAACAGAGGTGAACTCAATGATCTTAAGTAGCTAATTGTAGCCACTTCTGCACTAGCAAACTCTGGTGATAATATATCCTTAAACATTTGTAGGTCACTAATACTACAATGTAGAACTAACAAAGGATTGTTAGAGTTGGCAAAGGCTTGCATGGTTTATTCAATAGTTACTTATGTACTGTAGCACAGACAGCAGCCAATATTTAATGTTCATTAGAGCTTAGAAAATATACTGTGATTTAACGGTGACATTTAAACCACTGATTTTCAGGGAAATTATTAAAGTACAAAGCAACGGGTTGTATATTTTTTAATCATCCCAAGGAAATCAAAACAGTTATTGATAGGGAATTAAATACTAACATTACACAGCAACATTATACAGCTGTATCAAGATCTGTTCATCAATATGTACATTAAGCACATAAAAACAATGTTTAAAAGCAGTGGTCCCTAACCCTAGTCCTGGAGGGCCGCCACCCTGCATTTTTTAGATGTCACCATGCTCCAACACACCTGATTCAAATGAATGGGTCGTTATAACAAGAATCAGGTGTGTTGGAGCAGGGAGACATCTAAAACATGCAGGGCAGTGGCCCTTTAGGACCAGAATTGGGAACCACTGCTTAAAAGGGTTTAAAGTGCATTAAAATACTATCTTTGTACAGTATTTGAGCCAATGAAGACATCACTTTGAATTTGCTTATTTTTATTTAGCAGATTTTTAATACAATGACAAGGTCCATTATAGGGAAACAAATTCAAATACCGTTTCTGCTATGGCATACAGAGACAGAAGAGAGAAGACTGCCCAAGACGAGATCATAACCATTATTAGAATGTAAACATTACAGAGAGAGAGAGAGAGAAATAAAGACTGGTAAAATGCCACATATCAAAGCATCCATCATTTCTGGCCATAAGAGTGATGAAGATAATAAACACTCCCTACATAAACATCAGCAAATGTCAGTATCGCACAGATATACATCGAAGACAAAAATAAACTCATCCTTTTGTTTTTATTTTTTTCTTCTGTGTGGCTCCACATATTTCTCTAAAATAAACTCCATTTACACTGTTCAACATATCCTTACATGTACACGTCATGATTTTAGGGAAGTATTTCTGGCTTGGAATAAAATCTACCGTTCTCCCCCAAAACCCAGCCCCTTCCTGTACAAACAAAAAGCAGGGATTGGCCAAGGCATAGGGTATCAGATAGCAACGAACATGATTGGCTGAAAAGGATCATTACAGTAGCAGTCAAAAAGGAAGTCTGCTTAAAAGGAACCATGGCAATTATCACAGACTGGCAATAGTGCAGACTAATTCATAGGCGCTGCATTGGCCCAAAAGAACATTATACAAGTAATGGAAAGTCAAAAGAAGTCAATTAGCATTGCAAAGACGCTAGATTTTGAGTAGGGAAAATCTGGGGAAAAAAAACGTTAACGGTGGTGATCGTAGAAGAGAGGAAGGACTGCAGGGATTAAAAGTTCAGAAGGAACAGAGTGTCAATGCTTGTCGGTTAGTTCAGTTTAGTTGTCGGTGCTTCTTTCTGTCAAATTCGTCTTGTTGTTTCGTGTTGGTCTTCAGAGCGGCGCTGGGTGGTGGAATGCTAGCGCCTGTAGCCGAACTCGTCTGCGTCATCTGCGCGAAAGTCTCCGTAGCGCCAAATGTTGAGCTGATGAAACAAATAAAGGGGAGATGGGAAGGAGAATAAGACATTGTATTGTCTGCAATGAAAGAAATAGCAGTAAAATCCAGTGACATGCGTGATTGCTTTGAATGGAAAATGGTACTTCAGCCTCTCCAGCACATTACATGTTCAATGGGCAAACAAAAGGGGGGGGGGGGGCATCACTGTTCATAGACCAATTTGAACCAGTTTGTTTTGTTCATTTTGTGCTTTTTTTGCGCATTCATACCCCACACAATCCATTAGCACACTGACTGTACATGATTACATTCACACTGGGAATGCCTGATAAAAGTGTTTCCGTTTAAATAAGACTGTATGGAAAGAAGAGCGACATTTCTCTAGCCTCCATCAGTATGTGTGCTCAGCTGCTAACAGGATGATTCACAGCTAATTAGCAAGCATGCTAATTAGCGCTAGTTGTTAGCGATGAACAAATGCCATGGTGGCATATCGGCGTTTTTTTGCCCTGCTCTTGCTCTCTCCCCCATTCGCTGGGATTCAAATCGTGATTAGAACAGTTCCACCGCTAGCAGGTGATTGTTTGAGTGTGCTGCAAAAGCCGGGGGGATAAATAAAAAATGTCAGGATCTATTATTGGCGGGATAGGGAGCCACTGTGAGGCCTGCGATTGGCTAGTTGGTCAAACTGTTCAACTGCCTTGGAACACGTGCTGTGTGTAGCTGAGAGTGGAGGGAGGGGGAACCACGACTACCAGCTGGTGTGCTCCCGTGGTTTTGCATGGAATTTGTCGAGTTGAGAATTTAGTGGCATGCATAACTACTACATGTAGGCGAGCTTGGCTAGCGCGAAGCATCCTCCTCGGATGACAAACTTTGGCATGCCAAGCGATTGGAGGGACACGCGCGCGCTCGCACACACGCACGCATGCAAACAAACAGATTTCATGGACCGTCTGGTGCTAGAACCCAGCTTCCAGACAAAAAGCAGCATACATCTCCTGACTTAGGAGCTGTGTGTGGAATGAGAGCTGTTGACACGAAAAGATACCCTTACAGTCAGCGCACAGAGACTGTGTGACATGTGCTGCCCCTATTGGTCCCTGCACTCTATTGGGTTCCAACACCCCCCCCCCACCCCACACCTCTCACAGTATGGGCCTGCACAGACTGTGGGAAGGAGGCCATATAGGTCACTGCCAACATAAAGAGCAATAGTGTTGGTGGTGGGTAGAGAAATAGAGGATTAAGCGGGAAAGACACCTCTCTACAAAAACAGGAATTAGCGCTGTAATGTAATTCTTTTGTTTTAGCCAACAATGGATTTCTCGCCTGTTGGGTTTCAGTCAGTGAATGGCTATTAGGATGGGCGATAGAGCGAGAGAGAGAGCGAGAGAGAGAGAGAGGGGAACTTACCCTGGCTGTCTTAGCAGACTCTTGACCGTTCAGGTACTCTGTCACCTGGGGGCAGAAGAGACGCATACATTAGCATATCACACCACTGCGTGATGAGAGGGGACTGGAAAGGATTAGGCCAATCCATATATCCCCTTCCCTGCCCTCAAAGACGACTTTTACACACTTGCGGCGAGATGTGTTTGATCCCCCCCCCCCCCCCCCAGGAGCTCACACATCTACAGAAGGGAGATTACTATACAAGAAAGGCAGAAGTACTCAAACGGCGACCCTTCTTTGACTTTCACCGAACGTGTGTTCTTTAACAATATTAGCGTTGCCTTTTCGAGTGTTAACAGATTGCTGTATTACCTTTTGAGTCGCACGTCACGGCGGAGCCACGCGAGAACGCTGTGAACACAAGCCAACCGTGTAAAGTCAACAACGGCGCCAAGGGTCAGGCTTCTAGCAATGACACGCGCTGCGTGCGGTTAGCGGCGTATGCGGTTAGCGGCGTATGCTGCTTTTTGTTATAGCTAACAAAGGCCAATCAGAACGACGGCCACGATGGTTGCTAGGTTGGCACTCACTTGCTAAAGTGAATTCAAAGCGTGATGGGAGCTAAAAAGGGGGCAATCCACCCCCTACCTGCCATTCATGTAGGGAAATCAGAGCCCTATTGTGAGTCGGCTTGAGAGGCTTGGTGGGAGACACTTGAGGTTTTATCTATCTGTGTGTGTGCACGTACTTTATGTGTGTGTGTGGAGGGTAACGGCCATGGGCGGGCCTTTGTGCATCTAAATCCTCACGCGCGCGTGTGCGCAAGTGCTATTATAACCGCTCTTATCTATTTAATGCCGATTCAGGGAAAAAAAATAGGAACTTTTTGGACAATCTCGGAGGACAGGGTAAGGAGTGCAGGGAGCGATGATAGAAGACAATTTGCAGAGTAGAAGGGACAGATAAAGGAGAGCGACCATATTGACTGCTTCTGCTAGAGCAGCCATTTAGCCTCATTGACTAAACCAGTGATGAGTCATAGCACAGAACACCACAAAGGGAGGGGGGGGGAGAGAGAGAGAGAGAGAGAGAGAGAGAGAATGAAAGAGCAGGAGTAAAGGAAGAGTTGTACAGATATATTGACTTGGCTAGATTGTTAGTGCGCTGTGTGGGCTTTAGAAAGCCTGAACAAAAAGACCATTTGGAGTGGAGCCATTCTCCGCTGTCGCAATGCCACAGTCTCACAAAGAATTCCAATACACCTGTGTGTGCGCGCACACACACATCTAACCCCAGCCCCCTACAGCATATGTCTATGCCAGTACGCGGTCATACAATTCTAACAGCATAGAGCAGCATACAGTAGGGCGTCGGTGTGTTTTAGCATTGGATTAAAGTGACATTTATCACAGCCTATTATAGGAATAGAAATGTCTCTCCGTCTCTTATTCACGTGTGCACACACGCACACACACGCGCACACAGAACAGGATGCCAGATGTTGGAACTGTCGACCGTGGACAGGCTTTCTGCAGTTTAATTGCTTAGCTAGCTGGTGTATGCAGGTAGATTTGATAGCTACATAGCCCATATCGCCACGGTAATAACAACTGCAGCCGGATTGTACAGCTGCCGCGTGCGTGCGTGTGTGCGTCTGGGGAAACTTGCAGTGGTTGCAGAAGTCATCCATCAAAGGCAACACAATTATATATATATATTTTTTCTTTCTTTCTTTCTTTCTTTCTTTCTTGTTTTTTTTAGTTTTGGACCAGGTTGAACAGGACACCCTGGTCCTCCTATCAGACATAATTCACCATATGGTTGGGACAAGCAGCCCATGATATTGTCAAATCACACAAGGCTAGCGTGATCTGTACGAGCCTCAACAGCTTCTCTACCCTGCTGTCTATTCTGGAGGTTAGGCCCTGAAGACTGACAAGAGATGAAAAGCTACTGGTAGGGGGAAAAAAACTATGAATTAAAATACCCACATTGGCTTTTAACTAAATATTTGGGGAAGCTCAATACTAGGGGAATGTTGAGGGAAAACGATTTACTAGCCAGTTTCTACTTGAAAGACACTCTTCAGCCCGACACTGAAAAATTATTAAAAAATTTATACATACATGGCATATTCGTTTGCAAATGTTACACTCTGAAAGGGGATTAAAATGGGCATGCATTTAAATGCCACCTCATCCCGCACAACACATCATTTCGGGAGTCGTGCTAACTCAAGTGCACGCCAGCACAATGTACGCAGATGATATCACGCTGTTGGGGAGCAGGCATACACGGGGGGGCTTTATTCTGTCCTCGTGTTTTCTACTGCTCTGCCCACTTCAGCGCCGTTGGAAACAACAGCCAATCAGCGAGCAGCTGAGCCCTCTTCAGCATTGAGCTTTTTTTTTTTTGAATAGCTCCGTGCATCCTGCTTCCGGAACCCTCTTTCAGGCCGGCTCTATTGGCTCCAGTGGAGCGGCAGAATAGCTCATTCACAGCACAAACAAAAGAAAGCAAAACTCATAACTGGAAACGGCTCCGAGTGGAGAAGGTGGCGTCAAAAGGCTTTGGCTCGGTGGGAATAAGAGATCTCCAAGGAAACAGGGCGGAGAGGAAGGAAGAGAGGTTGCCAAAGAGGTATGGAGTCGGCCCCACATCCCTACAAAATAGGCAGTAACAAGTATGGCAAAAGTAGACCAGAAGGAATTCATGAATCACAGTGGGGGAGGAATTGGGGAGGAGCTACGGCTGGTGCCGTGATGGAATGGAGTGACAGTGGGCCCATCTTGATTGACTCCACTCAGCTCCCATATGCCAGGCAGATGAACTGTGGAGGAGAGCTCGGGAACTCTCGGACACACTTCATCCCGCCTTTGTCAAACCACGCGTGATATGTACATGTATCCCTTTGCTAAACGCCGTGCACGCACAGCTTTGTACTTCGCACACAGCCTGAATGCTACGTGAAGGCTAAGTAAGCTAACTTAGTAGTCGCGTCAAGTGAAGTGCACATGGCTAGGCACGCATAGTGACAGAAACGTCCGTCACGAGTCTGTCCCGATGCATCCATCTGGTGTACTCGACGCAAAACAAGAGGGCGTGTTTGCAAATACTGCCTGGCCCGCAGTACTGTGGTACTTATCAATTTGCGGGTTTTTTTTTAGTTGCATTAAGACTACTTTAATGACAGGTGGTGTTTTGGCATTAGTCAGTGCGTCTGCTTGGCCCGGGCCCCGTGTGTGTGTGTGTGTGTGTGCGTGCCTGGCCCCGTCACACTAGCATTCTGTGCCCAGGTGGTGTGCTGGTAAAAGCGCCATGTGAACGTGAAGGATGTTAGAATAAGCACAGCTCAGACGGCAGGCTTTTTGACAGGGTGTGCGCGGCTGGTGCGTAGGTGAAACATGCCCCCCCCCCCTCCCCACCACACTCTTTTTTTCTTCCCAGCCAGGGACAAAAACAACCAAAACAACAACACAAAAAAAGCCCTGATGAAAACCAGATTCTTCAATGGGAGCGAACGGGAAGAATAACTCTTGGTTCAGCAAGAGCAGATGTGAAAACCATTACGGCTGATGGGCAATGGCAGAATTCGTGCAGAACATTCTGGTTAACGCCCATAGAGAATCAGACTCCAGGGTTTAGAAAAAAACACCCAAGCACACCTCTTGGTTCATGTCATAGCACTCTCCTCTCTGCATCTATATTTTCCCGCTCTTTTTTTGGTCCGTCTCGACGTTCCCTGACACGCACGCCCAACTACATCCAAGTTCTAAGGCAGACCGACTAGGGCCGGTGGGCTCTGCAGGAACGCAACGGCTGCTTTCGTATCCGTTACCCGCAACCTTTAGAGTGGGTATAGTCGACCACAACCATCCCCGCCATTCGAAACTAGTGACTGAATACTGCATAACCCAGCTTATGTGGAAAATCCTCTCCACAAGTTGTCACCGTGGAAGCAGGTTGACGGGCAGAAAGCCTGCCGTCTTTTGAGCGGAGCGGCCACCCGGGGGGAGATAATAACTCCAGGGATTATGGGGGTGGGAGGTGCCTGCTGCCGTTCAGTGAACAGACATACTGGAACTTGCTGTTGTGTATGCGGGGGGGAAAACAATCAAAAGGCAGCTTTGGTTTGTGAGCGCTGACGTGCAAGTGAACCCCGTTGCCTCGAGCGCGGGGGCTTCTTCGGGAAACGCGCTGGGCTGCCCCGGCGAGGCTGTCAGGCGTGCCGGTGAGAAGCTGGCGTGACAAGCCATCGCGTCTCTCCAGGCGGGGAGATGAGGCGGACGCTCAAACCCAAAGCGAGGAACGACACATTACTAAGCGGCAACGTACGGAAACAACAAGGCCTACGTAAACATACAGGGACCACGTTTTCACAGACGCACATCTCCCTCCACACACACGCACAGACACTATTGTCCATGAGCTGGATAAGAGCACTACTTTTCCTCATCTGGCGTCCATGTCGTTTCCCTGGTGAGGTCACCCCCGCAGGACATAATGGACGTTTAAATGACCCGGTGCCTTCGCTACACAGAATGCTGTCCCCGGCTGGCCTTTAATGACCTCAGGGTGTGTTTGTGACTCTGTATCCATGTGTGTGTGCGCGCCTCTGTGCAGAGAAGATGAAAGAGGCATGGGTAGAGGCACGTATCGACCCTACAAAGCTACGACGGCGGGGGAAGCAAATGTGTGTGTGTCTGGGTGAAAGGCGTGTGAACATATATAACAGGGAGGCAGACAATGTACAGTAAAATGCAACTCTCTTACTGGTAAAATTAAGTATTGAGCCACAGGCAACACACTACATTTGAGTGTGTGTGTGTGTGTGTGGACAGGTCATAACGGGCAAGGAAGGAGAGGCGTGGGCGGAGATCGCTGTCAGCCAATCCACCAGTGGGCCCTTGGCGCTCCAAGCCCCCTCCCCATGTGTTTATTTTTATCTTTAATGTGTTGATGAGCTGTGTGTAAGGGACTTGGAGGTACCGTTAGGGTGGTCCCTCTGCTACGTTGCAGCTCAGACACACCTAATAGCCACGCCAATAAGGAACTACAACTCCCACGAGGCCCGGTGCGGGTACAAGCAAACTGCATGGGGCAGGGATAGAGCCCCCTTTTTCCCCTCCTCCCACTGCCCAGCCTGGCATCGTGAGCGCCGCACGTGTAAAATGCTGCCGCAGCGCGTCTCCGGAGCCGCCTGATCTGTTACCCAGCAGCGCAATTACTGTACGCGGCGATGAACGGAGGCGCGTCCCTCCCCGGAGAGCTCATCATTGACGGCCCTCCCGCCTGATTTCCTGTGAGGTTTCACAGCGAGGTGCTGAGGCTAAGCTAACTCTTCCCCGCTCAGGCGCAGCAGCTAGGGTTCGCCTAGAAAATTCTACTGCTCTACCTAAATGCTACCCCATCCCTCTGAAGTTATAGGCAAGGCATTAAAGATGACACTTCTGTAGAACATTCAAATGTGAAGTTGAGAAAACTAGGTCTACGTTGAGTGAATAATGCAACAATACATTAAAAAAAAAAGGAACTATATTTCCCAGGAGGCTTCTGGGTAATTAAAGATCACCGGCCTCTCATTTCCCCTTCAATGCGCTCACATTCAGGCATGTGGCCTACACAAGCACCAGACAACTGACAGAAATGTTTTCTCCCTAAAGGGAGGGAAAAATATTGGAAATCTTTTTAAGCATGGTCGATATTACTCTAGGACACTCATGCTATATTGGTGATAATGATTGATAATAAATTGGATTGAGGCAGGAGGCAGACACTTCCATGTTTGTAATTAACTCGTAATTAGCAAATTGCAGATTATTAGCTAGTGCCGCTAATGAACTTTGGGGGGCTAGCGCTGTTGTCAGTTAGACGGGGTGAGATGTTTAGCAGCGAGCGTCTCACCACGTCGTCTCTTGTTGAAGCCTGTCAAGTTGTCTGGCAGGAGACAGGACACGCCAGGGAAAGGCACCAGAGCATTTGTTTCTAACAATACAGCTATCTTTGACTTTAAGCTGGAGCCGTGGCATTTTCCCCCTTTCCCAACACAAAAGTAAAGTCTTGAAAGACAGATGGCGGGTCAAAGAAAATGTTTGGCACGCACACGTGTAGCAGGGTCAGGAATAACAGCCTACTACTCATAAAACATGTGCCTTTTTTAAAAGGCACAATTTTGTGAACGACAAGTGTCAGGAGAGAATACAAATATAAAACATGATGTGGTTATATTGCAGGTAGTGGCATTTTAAAATCCCATGTCAAAGCAAGGCCTAACTCAACGCATCTGTTCACTAACTAATGGAGATTTTCTTCATCACGACACATCGCTGGAAAGGAAAACATGCAAATTAACTTGCGCTAAAGGTAATATGCTCCAGCTACCCACTCGTGTGTATGGGGGTGATGGGGGCTGGGGATGCGTCCCCGGACTTGGAGACGGAGCGTGAGGCCGGTGCCAGAACGTGAGCTGATGAGCGTGTGACGGAGATATCAGGGAAGAGTAAGGAAGTGTGCAGGAAGTAAGGAGTGCATGCTGAGCCTAGTGGAGCGCCGGCCGTGCCAGGGCACTCCCGTTCCGCCCGGTGACGAGAGAGAGTGAAGGGGTTACAAGATGTCTGGTGTGACACGCCACACACTGCCAGTCACAGGGCTGGGGAGTTTTACTGTACAGCAAATACAGACCAGAGAGTCCGCTAAACACTAAAACCACCGCTACCGCCGTTCATCAGTAAAAGCATCATCGAACAACACTAAGATTGCCGTCTTGCCAACACAAAGATTGCCGTCTTGCCGCCAAATACATGATGTAATGCAAAACCAGAGCATTATGTTGCTTGTATCAATCACTTGATTAAGCTTAAGTCTCAGTACCATCTCACGACTTTATATTGTCAGTGCTGTTATTATTCTTTAAAGAGCAATGGCCATCAGAAAATGACTTATATTCAGTATGTGCATGTGTTACATATTGGAATGGTTGTATTGGTTATAATGCAATCATATTACACAGTGGGATTTATAAATCCACTTCAAAACAAGAGTATATGATGAACTTGTGATGAACACGATGTGATTAATAGATTGAAACCGTCGGATTAGATTTTATGTACCCACTAATGCTCAAAAATGTATACCGTAATTTCCCGGCAATTAACCGTGGTTAATACATTGATTTTGCCAACTGTCGGCAGCTCTGCGGCTAATACTCGGGTGCGGTCTATTCACAGGGTTACATTTATTTTCTCTCATTGGGCTATTTTTATTTTTAAGGTAATCCGTCAATATTAATTATACATCCAAAATAATAATTTTTTGCTATGGTAGTAGGACAATCTGACATGGTAGAGAGCTTTAATTGCAACAATTCAAGTTTTGTATATGCCAGATTGGAAATATAATACAATATTTTATTGAGGCGGCAAAAAAGTATAGTCCCAAATTGCACCAAAAGTTCAGTGTTGCTTTCATATTATCACATTCCAGCATGGTTCAGCATCACTCCACTCTAAGCCACCCTGTCTTAGCCAAACAAACTGTAAACAACAATGTTAAGGCCTGCTCTTGGCTGACAGTCCTCATTCAGGGGACCACTGATATTTCTACAGCCTCCCAGTATGTTACTGCCCATCTGCTACACAATACTTATCACTAGCGTACAGATGAGCATGTTCCAATTCCACAAAATGGATATTAAATAATATATAGGGTTAGAAGGGAGTAGGTAAAACAAACTTTACTTTAAAGAGGTGGCACATAGTTAGTCTTGTGAGACCATCCTGATCTCGCAAGCTTCGGTTTGACTTTGCCTCGAGAATCATTCTGAAGAGCTTGGAAATTGCTGTTTCAGTTTAGTTTCAGCGTTTAGCAATTAGCTATGGGCGTGGGTTAGGTGTGACGAAGGAGACTTTAAAACAACTCGCTAACAACAATGGCAGGTCGTACAGAAGTTAATGTAGGTGATATAGCGTGTTTTATTAGACTTTATTAGAAGAGCAAAGCATATAGTATGGATGAGTGAAAATATAATACAGATTGTATTAAGGTATTTTTAACAATTAAATATACGTTAAAATATTTCAGACTTCAGACACGATATTTGAATTTGCCCTGGAAAAATAAAACGTCAGTGGCAGTAGACAAGTGTACCTTGAAAAGTACCTGTGTGTACGCCATCTCCACAGTTCTAAAATCACATTGTGTATAACATGTTGCTCAATGAATGGAATGCCAATCATGCCAGTAATTGACATTTAGTAAATTGAGCAACATGCATACAACATGGTCCAATGGGTCAAAATATGAGTGGATTTGATTCTCCCCGGTTTCAGGCTCCAAATAAGGGTCTATAATGTACTTTACTGAAATACACATACATGTGTACAATGCACAATAAGTGGATTTCAAACTGCAGCTTTAAGGGGGCAGGATAGAGGTATGGTTGTTTTCACTCCCAGTTATAAGGTACCTGATTCCTGACATGGACCTTCCTTCTTTCCTGCTACTTAACACTTAATTCAACTAACTGCATGGTGCTTTGGGTAAAAGCGTCTGCTAAATTGCCAAGTCGTAATTATCTGCTGAATAAAATCCATTGCACACTGCATAAAACCAGTCTGTGTGGACTGGCTAATGCTGTGGACTTTTATTTACCACAGGCAACACTGCAGATCCTGGCGTGGGCTGTGGGCTTGGAACAGGGTTTGATGAGGGGAATTATCACCCACAGGTGCTACAGAGCTTATTTTAACACTCACTTCTGAGAGCGCGTTGGCAACATGTCCTCTGGCCCCCGATCAAAATATGGGTGTGTAGCTCATCACGACAAGACAGACAGACATGCAAGCTGTTGATTCAGTGGGGAAGTTAATATCCACGGAGAAGGCAGTCGATTAACCCGACTTGTCTTTGAATGTGCGTGGAACCACCGACCCCCGCTCGGGGGCCATTCAGGCCTCCCGCCGCTGGCGCCACCGAGGTCGGATGTCAAAACAATCCACCGCTATCACAGCGCCTTAATGATTCCGGGAGGTTTATACAGTACGTGTGGCATGGCTGAATGAATGACGTACGGGACTATGAGGCGGTGTCTGCGTTGACTTTGTACAAGGGTGAATAAACAAATGAGTAGTAGATGACTGTGTGTGTGTGTGTGTGTGGGGGGGGGGGGGGGGGGGAGA
>JAODLL010003591.1:0-11640 GCA_026546735.1 Forbesichthys agassizii
TGATTTTTTTTTCCCAACTCAAAATTGTCTGGGAGCCATATGCCGTCACCGGAAGAGCCATAGGTTCCCGACCCCTGGTATAGGGGGAAACCCAGAAGGAACCCTACGATTAGTGCCATGGTTCACTGCAACCTGGTTCCATTAGCTGCTGATCCCAGACCAGCAGGCTAAACTTCACTGTTGTCCACTCCTGTTTTAGGAGCATTACAGCGTTGTGAACTCATCACGCTTTTTCCAGTGATTGAAACAAACTTGTTACACAAGCCTTCCTGTAATGTTACCTGCTGCTAACTAAATACATTACTGTAACCCTACCTGCTGATAACTAAATACATTACTGTAACCCTACCTGCTGATAACTAAACACATTACTGTAACCCTACCTGCTGCTAACTAAATACATTACTGTAGCCCTACCTGCTGATAACTAAATACATTACATTACTCTAACCCTACCTGCTGCTATATACTGGCATGTACTATACCCCTAACTATTAAAAAATATAGTTTATAGTTTTTTCATTATCTTATCTGCTTCTAAACATATTATACTATAGCCAACCTAGTGCTGTAACCCAATCTGAAAACAATCAATACTTAATGTGTGTATGAGCACAAGTTAGTTCAAGCCTATATTGAATTATATAATGATTCCTTTCCATCACTTTCTAAATCCATATCGCCAGACAGACATACCATCTGTCACACACATGAATAATGCCAATACCTCTGATGAGATCAGCAGGGGGGGAAGGGGGGGGGTTTCACTGAGATGTTTGTATTTCTTCTATACCTTCAGTATATTTAGAAGCAGATACTTACTTGCTACTTTTACTGCAAAGCACTTCTTTGCTGACAGACGTATTAAGTATAGCCTATAGTCTAACACAAAGAACAATCAAGAAAAAAAGCCTGTTGTAAATGGACTGCATTCATATAGCGCTTTTAACCAAAGCGCTTTACAGTATTTTGCCTCACATTCACACACCGATGGTGATTGCTGCCATGCAAGGTGCGACCATCCACCGGGAGCAGTTGGGGGGGTTAGGCATCTTGCTCAAGGATGCTTACAGGTAGGTCAATCCCGGGGTTCGAATCCACGACCTTCCGGCTGGGAGCCAAACACCCAGACCACTAGACCACCCTGCCCCCAAATAAATGTTTCCAGGAGACACACAGAGGACGGTCCCAAGACCTGCCCTGCATACTGGCACACACACACCGGGCTGGTGCTGCTCTCCAGAGGCTTCAACGACTGCCTTGAAGCGCACTGGCGCACATCCCACGAATCTACCCTTGTTTTTGGCAAGGAAGGCCCATTGGCAACCACACATTAAGCCCAAGCGTCGGAGACCCTGCAGCAGAGAGAGCCGGGCTGCCTCCGCATGTCCAAGATGAGTCTTTTAGACGGCCGTACAAAAATAAAGCACCAACGTGCCAAATAAACACGGAGCCGTTAAACGCATCTAACACCACGGGAGCCAATGAGCTCAGCGGAGCCAAGGCAATGAAATAACGCTTGTTCAGCAACAGACAGTATGTGGTTTGGAAATGAGTTGTAGCAAAATGTATGCTTAATTATGATTAATGGGAGATGTGAACATTCTGGTCCTGATGGGTCACAGAATAAACATGTAGGTTTTAGCGCTGATTAAAATACTATAAATTACTTTATGAAAGGACTGACTACCTTTTATGAACTGATGAATTTGCACATAAGCCTTGTATTGTGTATGAGTGATGTGTATGTGATGCAGAGGCCTAAAGCCCAATTCCCTACAGGACAATAAAGTATACCTTACCTTACTAAACCGAGGCACAATAGATAATAGATCAGTTGGCAGGTTAGACCGCTGGCCTATTTTTTAGACTGTACCCTGCCTGACATGTAGCAACCCTGTGTTATGTGTCCATGTAAATACATGTAAACCAAGAGGAACTACAAATAGCACATGGTCACAGCTATGGCTCCCCATTCCGTCAGCACATGAGAAACGCTAAGCAGAAAGTAGCAGGATGATTTAATGTACCCGTCTTCTAAACCTCCTAATTATGTCTGCTAACCTCACGTCAAAATGGAGCTACCATTGAGTTGCCATAGCAAAATAAAGCATTGACTGTGGGATGGGCCACTGTATCGCTCATATGACGCAATCTGCTCATTGTTTAGCCTACCGATGACAAAGCTGTGAAATAGTCTCTAGTGCCATTATAGCAGGGTGGCAGAGAGAACGGCTCAGAGTTAGGCTGGGCAAGGTTTGACACACTATTTTACAGGCTTAAGCCAGTCTGAGGCTGGTTCAGTAACTATGCCAACCACAAGACTAGCAACTAAACAAAAATTACTGTAGCTTTTTTTTTTTTTACTAGCTACAGTAATTTAATTCAAGTGTTATTCAACGTTTTACCTTTGAATCTGTGGTAAGCTTTGTCTAGACACTTTAGAAGCAAATGGCGAATATCAAGTTAAAAGTAACGTTATTACCACACAGCTAGGCTGGTGTAATTCATCTCAGAACAGATGGAATGGCTGTAACAATACGCCACCGTGTTATTTAAATACATGTATTATTACCATGCAACACCGCACACCAGTGCAAATAAATAAATAAATAAATAAAATCATGATTTAGATGATCTATGGTCTTCAATAAGGTAAAACAACCACTGCTAGCTAATAACCAGTAGAAATATCTTCAGCTAAATTACTTTTACTGTTAGCATCTATGTAGCTCTGTTCAACACACAACTAATAGCATGAGCAGAATAATCAGCTGTCAGGCTTGGTAACCAAACACGTCAGATCAGATGTACTAAACTCCTTTTCACCCATTAAAACCATTAAAAGTGTTTCATGAGTTACCACTACTTCTTTCCGCGTGCCAGAATCTGGGAGAACACCTATTTCATAAACGCCCTTGAAATATATTTGCAATATATTAAACACGTTTAGAATTATAATATTTACACAATAATTATTTCGACACCTTTCATCTAGAGACAGTAGTCCAAAACAAATGCACACTTTAAGCTGCTTCTGTGGCAGGTGCATGTAAACAAAGACGCTAGGGAAGTAGGCTAACAGCAGCTATCTCATCTTATACTTACAGTAATAAGCCACCACGGGGTCGCGGTTATCGTGCTCCTGTGCAGTCCGGAGGTGGTGCTGGATGCCTTTTAGCTGAGGCGGTAGAGCCATATTTATTACAGATTTGTTACAGTGCACAGCAGGTCGTTATTGTGTAAAAAACTATCAATGGATGTCAATCGTTTATGTCGTTGTTGTTTCCCGTACTTTACTTCCGCGTTTACGCAATGACGCAAGATGTCGTCAGACGCACTGCATTGGATTGAGTTTCTAATTAGACGGAACACAACATAGATATGAACATAAACATAACATTAATAATGACAAAAATAATAAAGCAATAATAAATCAATTCTAGAGGTCAACAAGTAAATCAAATTATTCTATAAGGTGGTGACGTTTTTTGGCAGCAGATTTGTGCTTCATAAATTTCAGTGACTTAAAATAATACTTTAAATCACGATAAAAGGCAATAAATAGGACTTGTATTAATATAATTAATGACAAGATCCAATTTCTTATTTTTCAATATCAATCCAAATGTAATACCATCTTTTGATTTATTATTTGACTTATTTTAGTCTTTAGTCAAAAAGATACATTATTCCAAAACACTAAGCAATTTTTGTTTCTATATAAATATATTGTTATATCAATTTTAAATTAAACATAATTTAAATTTTTAATAAATCGTTTTAAGACAATACAGGATGCACTTCAATGGAAAAGCAACATTCATGACTATATGCGTTGGTAGTAAACCAACCATTTACAGATGTTGCACAGGTTGTGTGGCTAGACCAGCCCATATATAAGTCTTCATGTTAACTAGTGACCTTTACTAAAAGCAGAAAGTTTAAGTTAAATGTTACATACATACACAGGTCAATAGCTGTGTGAGACACAGGTGAGCTGAACGCTGTAACATCACAGTCCTGCCTGCATGATATTGAGCAGGACACTGAACTGAATTCTCATCAGGAGCAATTTGTGGAAAGTATTTGTAATTGTCAATCACACACTGGCAAAACCCGTGTTATCGTCTACTCTTTAAAATATACAGAAGGGCCTGTGTGAACAGCTAGGTTATTCATGAAAGCAGCTGTGGCTAAAGCTTGTGTAGATGCAACCTATAAAACCATCATTCAGTCACCAGAATAGATAGGAAAGACGACTCCAGACGTCAAGGAGGCACGAACTGTTTCAAATCCCCTTCAGGTTTCCGACAGGTTTGAACACCTGGGATTGGTTGGAGTGGTACAGTAATGCTCCAAGAGCCTGTTATTATATTCCAGCAGGTACAAATATGCAGAGGGATTTAAAAGAGTGACAGCAAGACAGCAAGTTGACTGGTAATGTAATATTGTACCTGAGATCATGTGACACGAGTCATAATAACACACGTTGGATGGATGTCTGATAGAAACAGAACGAGGTAATCATTTTAAATTAGACCAACAATAACAATAAACAGAGCACGAAAGAAGGCAATATAAGCCACTGTATACTAGCCAAGGGCCAAATAGATAAAGGGGAAATAAAATATTGTTCTAGATTACCGGTAAGTATCCTATACAGGCAGACAAAGGGAAATAACTCTCCCAATGCTGTCTCAAATACATCTAAAGTAAGTACGTCAAATGTTTTTCTGCCATCTCCCTAAAGCCAAACATACTATTTATATATTATTTTATATTTGAGTAAAAAAAAAAATGCATTCAAAAGATGCATAAACTTGTTCAGGCATGTGTTGCGTTGTGATGTGTTGATGGTGTGTGTTTTTAACATTAAGTCTGATGTTACCTGCATGAAACATAAAATAAAACTAAATAGGAATCAACAGCAAATATTATTTCTTGATCGTTTCGATACTTGTTAAACTCTAAATATTCTCCAAGGGTCACTTTGTTCACCAATCAGCATTTTTATGTTGTTGATATCTATATATCTCATTATAACATTACCAGATGGGCAGCACACAGTTAAACTATCTGTATTTATATATTTACTGCAAAATAAAATAGCCCAAATGAACATATAATATACTTAAGTAAATATTTCCATTCTGTCATTTATATCTAGAAAGGAAGTACTTGGCCTGTATCTTCTTGCTTCGTACAGAACCTTTGTTCTGTACTTTATATGCTGTGGTAGTGTCATCGGGGTCCGTCCCACCTGGGAGGCCAACCCTGCGCTGCCGTGTAGAGTGGGTGCTCTACAAGGCAAGCCAAAGCTCAGTGGCCAAGCCCCATTGGGTTTTATGAGTCATATGGCACCAGAGCGGCATTGTCAGAGAGTAAGATTTAACTGCGCTGTGCTAACCAGCTGCCCACCATACACTAGTATCAGCTAGCCCACAGCGTGTCGCTGTCAGTGGGCAGCACATCCCCCAGGCTACAGCAACCAGTGTAGTGCGTCCGAGGAACAAGGCTTCTCCAGCGGCCCAAGTGACCTGGATCGCAGACCACGTAGTTTGCCCAGCGGACATGTTCCTTAATGAATGGAGAGCAGCAACCACACACACGCACACACATACACACGCACACACACACCCGTCATGCACAACACAGCGAGAACATCAGTTCGATCAGGGGTGTCGAGGGCCAAAGCGTCTCATTGTGCTGTCTCGTGTTATATTGTCATATTAGGGCCATGCCAGCACCACAAACAAGGCAAACTGGTGCTGATGCAAGTAAACAGACACCCACTGTTCCTGAAAGCTCCCTGTTTTCTCAATCCATGTTTATATGTAATTAAAACCAGCATCACAACCATCAGAACTGGCCCAACAGTTATGATTGACATGATGTTTTCTCGTGGGCAGGATATAACTATAAGGCGGGCAAGACGTGGTCCGTGGGCCTGACGTGGTCCGAGGGCCAGACGTGGTTCGCGGGCCAGACGTAGTCCGCGGGTCTGACGTGGTCCGAGGGCCTGACGTGGTCCGCGGGCCTGAGTTAGAGATCATCACCCCGCCTCCTTGCCATCCGCCATCCTTGTTGAAGTCGAACCTTCAGCTGCAGTAGCTGTCACTCTGGTTAGCTTTCCGTCAGCTCTAGCTAGCTGGGAGTCCATTGATGGTTGTCCTGTGTGCATCCTTGATCGAGTTCCTGTGTGTGTGTGTGTGTGTGTGTGTGCGTGTGCGTGTGTGCGTGTGTGTGTGTGTGTGTGTGCGTGTGTGTGTGTGTCTTAGTTGTTCAGGTTGTTCAGGTTGCCGAGGTGTCGGCAGAGCACCTCAAACATCTCGGCCACACAGAGGAAGATGGTGATGATGGTGAAGGTGTACATGGAGCCGAGGAAGACGGTCTTCTCAAAGTGCTCGGGCACCATGCACCTGGTCACGTTGGAGGCCTTCTCCATGGTGCTGGTGTCACACGGGTACAGTGGATGGACCTGCAAGGAAGGGATGGAGGGCATCTGTGTTAAGACCCTTAAGGCCCAGCCATACTTATCTTCGCACGCAGACATAAATATCCCCACACAGAGTACACACACCTCCAAAAACAATGTGTCACGTCAAAATCGTAGTCATAAATAAAGCTATATCCAAGCAAGTCTTTTGTATACAAAAACCGCTGACGCGTCCGCATGAAATATGCTTGGACAAGCCAGCGCGCTCTTCTGCATTTTGTAGTATACCTGGGCCTTTATGGTCAACGTTAACAACTTCTGTGGTGAAATTCTATAAAATACACACTCTTACCCAGATCTTAGAGGGCCTACTACAGTATATTTAGGCAATTATCTTCAGCACACGGCCTACGGCCTCGTACTTACAGTACGACCGAATCACAGCCGTGCGGATATTCAGTCTAACGTGTGTGTTATTGCTTTTATAGCTGTGGAGGAACATTGTTTGATTTAAACTCGAATTTAGCAAGCATTCTCGAGAATGACTGACCCTACCTTTAAAGACAATGTTACACGTGTGCTCGCAGATCGTAAAGCCTACAAATCCTAACATGTATATCACACTGTACTGTTGTCTGCAAGCATAGATGTTTTCTGCACCCTCCATGATAAAATAAAATGGTAGTAATGTCTATTTTTGCACACTATCTCAGCGAACACTGAATTATATTAAATACAGCATGGGTAAATGTAATACTACTACACAATAATCACATAGAAAATACTACAGTATATCATGCTGACCTTTATGCATGCAGTACCCTGGACTGTCACTAGGAGGATGCTACTACACTGACTCCACCACTAGGGGGACCATGGCTGCCTATCAATGCAGTGATAGTGACAGTGATTGACACTCTTTTTGTTTCAAAGCAAGGGTTAACGCCTGCTGCACTTGCTAGCATATGACCCAAATGTCAACGGCTTGCTACAAACACACAGAGCTAGACACACAGAACACAGAACACAGAACCAGGCACATAGAACCAAAGCTACAGAACCCAGAACCAGACATGCAGGACCAGACCTACAGATGAACAGAATCAGATACACAAAATCGGACCTGTAGAACCCATAAACAGACCTGCAGGACCACAGCTACATACAGACACACAGAACCAGCGGCAGCTGTGAGGTGCCGTACCTGGAACCCAAACAGGTAGCTCTGCAGCCAGAAGGAGAGGACCTCTAGCACGACGCGCAGCAGAACGGAGCTGATGTAGCAGACGGTGTAGATGGTCCTGAGCAAGATGTCCTCCTGGTTGATGTTCATACAGGCAGCGTACAGGTGGAACACCGCCCCGGGAACCAGGACAGTCACCAGCTGGAGGGCCCAAAACACCTGGTGGGGAAGAGGTGGGGGAGGGGATGGGAAGGAGGAGGATAGCCTCATCGGTGTTAGTACAGGCTAGTGAGGCTAACGCTAGCCCAGTGATAGCTATGTAAGGCTAGCACTAGCGTGTGCTAGCTATGTGAGGTTAACGCTAGCCCAGTATTAGCTATGTAAGGCTAGCACTAGCCCAGTGTTAGCTATATGAGGCTAGCACTAGCCTAGTGTTAGCTATATGAGGCTAGCACTTGTGCTAACTATAACAGGATAGCACTAGCCTGTGTTAGCTATGCAAGGCTAACACTAGCCCAGTGTTAGCTTTGTAAGGCTAGCACTAGCCCGTGTTAGCTATGTAAGACTAGCATTAGCCTGTTAGCTATGCGATGCTAGCAATAGCCCAGTGCTAGCTATATGAGGCTAGCACTAGCTCAGTGTTAGTTTTGTAAGGCTAGCACTAGCCTATGTTGCCTATGTGAGGCTAGCTATGTGACGATAGCATTAGCATAGTGCTAGCTATGTAAGGCTAGCACTAGCCCAGTGTTAGCTATACACCAATCCAATGTTAGCTATGTGACGATAGCTCTAGCCTGTTTTAGCTTTGTAAAGCTAGCACTAGCCCAGTGTTAGCTTTGTAAAGCTAGCACTAGCCCAGTGTTTGATATGTCAGGATAGCTCTTAGCCTGTGTTAACTTTGTAAGGCTAGCACTAGCTCAGTGCTAGCTGTATGAGGCTAGCACTAGCTTAGTTATAGCTTTGTAAGGCTAGCACTAGCCTATGTTGGCTATGTGAGGCTAGCTATGTGACGATAGCATTAGCATAGTGCTAGCTATGTAAGGCTAGCACTAGCCCAGTGTTAGCTATACACCAATCCAATGTTAGCTATGTGACGATAGCTCTAGCCTGTTTTAGCTTTGTAAAGCTAGCACTAGCCCAGTGTTAGCTTTGTAAAGCTAGCACTAGCCCAGTGTTTGATATGTCAGGATAGCTCTTAGCCTGTGTTAACTTTGTAAGGCTAGCACTTGCTCAGTGCTAGCTATATGAGGCTAGCACTAGCCCAGTTATAGCTTTGTAAGGCTAGCACTAGCCTATGTTGTCTATGTAAGGCTAGCTACTGTATGTGACGGAAGCACAAGCTGTATGGCGATAGCACTAGTCCAGTTCTAGCTATACACCAATCCAATGTTAGCTATGTGGCGATAGCACTACCTGTGGCGTTATGGGTCTGAACTGGTTGTAGCAGAACAGGTTGATCTCCCGGCGGTCAGGGTCACAGCTGAAGTGAAGTGCCTCGTTTCCGTAGACGGCGAACCCCAACACTCCCAGGAAGAACATTCGCACCGAGCCGAAGAACAAGGTGTGAAACTGTCCAATCACCGTCGGAGGCCTGAGCTAAAGACATGCACCACACATAGACACACACACACACATGCACACACGCACAGAAAGCACTACCTTTGTCAGATCATGGGTAAAGCTCTGAGTTGTTCCAGCTAAAACAAACAAACAAGCACATTTTAAAACAAATTCCTCAGCTGCTCAACCTTTTTAAGGACAAAACATTCATCTGACAAAACCACACCAGCTTCACAGGAGGACAGGAAGGGACATCACAAGAGACACTAACAGATGTAACACAGGGGTAGCATAAACAAGTAATGCAGATGTAACACAGGCCTCCCCCTTCCCTGAACATCCAGCGTTAACTTACAAAGCCCTCATAGAAGTTTCTGATGTAGTTTAAAGACATGGTTAGCCGTTCGGGTCAAGGAAGGGTGAATGGCTGCAGTGACCACCTCCATCCTCTCTCTTACTTACTCTTTATATTTGTATCTCTAGCCCCCGCGGCCGCCACCCGCCCCTTTTATCTCCTGAATGCCTGTGTCAGTGCACATTTTCTGCCATTTATCTGGTGGTGGCCTCCTTCCATTTACACGCTCAGTAGAAAAGGTAACAGATGCTTGCGAACAAAGGTCCCGCAGGCCTCTGCTCGCAGCGTTATAATCCCCACACGACCCTGTCAGCGAAAACACGACAGCAACTCACAATGCAGCAGCCAAAACTACACAATTACAGGTTAGCCACAGAGACACTATACTCTCCCTTTGTATAGGCCAAGTGAACAGTTTTAATCTACGAAAAGTTGCAATCTATTGTATTACGTGCATGCAAACACAATAATTCGAGGATAAATAGTCTATGAAAAAATATTAATATGTATTTGATAGATGTGATAGTGTGTGATATAGTAGGTTAAGCCTCTTAAACAAAAACTGCAGATCAAATAGGCACTTGTTATTAGATAAACAAGTCATTTTACGCAGAAACCACGTACCGTATACCACGGAGAAAACCTACAACCAATCAACAAACCTCCCAACAATATTACCGAACATCGGTGTTGGTGTGTGAAACGCAAGCCTCACTGCAAATAGCTTCGGGCCACATAACACCGTTCAAACCTGGATGATGTAAATGTGTAAAGGTTTAGGTCCACGTACCAACCGGAGTCCAGGCGGCGTGTTGTTCATCCCTCCATTGTCGCGCCAGCAGAGCCGTGGTTGGAGCGGTTACAGGCCACCGTCGACGGGCAACCTCACTCACTTGTGTTCTGTTGTCAACGTGTTTCTGTTGGGTGTGTCCCAACAATACACGAGCCCACTCTCCCGTGTCACGCCGGAGCGGGGAATGACGCGACTAAGTAAAAGGCCAAAACCAAAATCTATTCACAAGCGCTCTCGGCCGGGGTTACGGGGTTCCCGCGAGTGAGCGACGCGCACTACTTTATCAGCCAGAGAAAGCTTGAGTTTGTCGCACACACAGAAGAACCAGCAGCCAAAATATGCCAAGTTCTAGTACAACACAGGATCCATTCCTGACACACTAAAACAATTTAGTTTAATTGGAAAAACTAACGCGCGTTTCGCTGAGGTATTTCAAAGCGCTGCAGCGCCAAATGCGAGCCAAGTAGTCACGGGCGATAGATGCCAGTACTTTGATACGACCCCGTGTGCTAGTGATCAATCAATCAATCAATCAATCAATCAATCAATCAATCAATCAATCAATCAATAAATGTATCGAGTATATGTGAGCGACGACCACTGTAGGCCTAAAACAATGCGAGACTATAACGTTTTTCGCCGCATCTCGAGCCACGAGGACGTATCCACATACAGTTTGAGTATAGGGCAAGCAGCCCCCCCCCACCGACACACACACACACACACACACACACATTGTATTTTACATTCTAATGAATCTCTTATCATTTAAATTATTTTCTCTCCTTTAATTGTTTCCTTTCCCGCCACTGAGACATGGTCACGCAGCTCTCTCCCCTCATATTATTTATCTCTCACTCCCTCTTGCTCTCTCTCTCTCTCTATCTCTCTCTCTCCCTCTCATAGTATATATGCGCAATTTATATCTCTCCCTCTCTCGCGCGCCACTGTCAAACAAGTTGCCCACCGCCCCTTTACGCACGTCAGTCAGTCAGTGCAAACAGTCAGACAGACAGAGTCACACAGAGAGACAGACAGTTAGTCAGTCAGTGCAAACAGTCAGACAGACAGACAGAGAGAGTCATACAGAGAGACAGACAGTCAGACAGTCCGTCAGTCGGACGGACGGACTGACGGAGAGTGGGCTGGTCGCTACCTCTCTCTGGTTTCAGCACTCTCTCGGACGAACAGCTCCATCGCTGCCAACATTGACGCGCGCTGCCGGTCCGTTTGGCACGCACACACACACACACACACACACACACACACACACACACACACACACACACACACACACACACACACACACA
>JAODLL010003592.1:0-11639 GCA_026546735.1 Forbesichthys agassizii
AGTAAGAAAAAATAACTTCTCACCAATTACTCCAGTAAAAAAATGTTCTCTATATTATGCTGTCCAAACGTTCTTTCAGGCTGCTTCCTGTGTCTGCAATGAAGAAGAAATGCAATGTAAAAAACAAACATGACCAGTAGTCTTGACGTGCGAGATTACCAATTGGCAAATTTGTAAAAATATTTAATACATTTTCGTAATTCATATTTTAAACATGATAAAATGCGTAATTATATGCGAATATAAAATAACTGCAAGAAATATCTAAACAGGGAATCTGCACCTGCTACACAATGGCCGCCATTTCACGGATTCTTGAAACTTTTCATTTAAATGTTCCTGCTTTAAAATAGGAAAAAAATAGTCTACTAGGCCTATGTAGTGAGCCAATTCAAATTACAGGGATTACACAATTAATTTCAATCTTGACAATTTTAATAGCATTTTGTGTTTTATATTTAAATAGGCCATATCTTACCATATGTGGAGTCGTTGTCTTCATCACATTCTGCTCCACCCACACCCATCTAACACATGAATTTCTAAAATTACAGTATATTATCGGAGAATTCACGGTAGAATACTAGGTATGCATGTAATTGGCCTGTAATGTACTGTGAATTTAATGTTAACAACTGTAATTGTTTTGTGGACCCACAATGCATTGCAAACTACAGTTCTAGATTGTAAAATGATTTTACAAGAAATAATTGTAGAATTTTACTGTTAATTCTACAGCAACCCGTTACAGTGTGGTAATTCAATCTCTACAGATACCTACACTGTACAACATAATGATCATTTATGCAGCAGTCGTGTCCGTAGTGACTCTAATAGAAACGTGTGTTACACCAGAGAGTACCTCGGACTACACACACACACACACACACACACACACACACACACACACACAGAGCTTGTCTTTCATTTCTTTCTAAATTGCTTCTCTCATCTGTCGACCTCCTCACTGTTCTCCCAGCATGGAGCAAGGGAAGCCCAGCTGACTCCATCCATGAATGTATCTAAAGTAGCCAAAGCAAAGAGCTGGCTTGGCTGTGAACTGGGATGCCTGCCGAGGAGGCCTGCCAACAGGGTGGGGGCACAGCAAGGGTGTGGGTGGAGGGAGAGGTGTGGAGGACTGGTGCCACCGTTGCTGACTGTTAAAGTCACATGGTGAAGTGAACTAACTAACTAATGGAGGTGCCACATATGACACACACACACACATTAGGGCCAGGTGTTTTCTGGTCACGGGTTCTGAAGAATGCATACCTATAGGGACAGACTACTACTTGGAGACTGACCATCTCTGTTATAGCAATAAGACAGATGGACACAGGACAGACAGTGGGCACACCAAAAGACACCGGTGGGGCATCAAAGGCAGACACAGAGAGACGCGTGGGACTGACACACGGATAAAGACAGACAGACAGCACACAGGTAAAGCAGTATCTATCTCTGTTACTGTCGCCTGGCTCTCTGTCAATCAACACCTTTAGACACACCTGCCCGATGCCCCCCCCCCCTACACACACACACACCTATCCCACTCTCATCTATTCTGTCTGTTCTTTGTCCCCCCCACCACTCTCCCCCCCTGCCAACGCTCTCTCTCTCTCTCTCTCTCTCTCTCTCTCTCTCTCTCTCTCTCCATCGGTAACATTAAAGGACTCCAGTAAGAGGAAGGTGTTTGGAGGTTCAGGCAGAGTTCAGAGGCTGCCTTGCCCTGCCCTGCCCTGCTCTGCTGTGAAGCCCAAGCTCCATGGCCTCCGCTGGCACTGTTCTCTGTGGGATGGGTCTTGCAGCTAACAGGAATACCAATTGGATCCCTCATCTCATGTCCCGGATCAAATGAGCTGTTGGTTTGCGTACGTGTTGCGTCACTCTCCTGGGGGCGTGGCCTGATGACTGTAATGAGGAAACATGGTCAGAGCAACGCCGGGCAGGGAGGGCAGATATATGTATGCACAGGCTGTATCACTGTGAAATGCCATGACAATGGGATAAGTCATGTGTGTAATGTTCAATTGAAGCTGGAGATGAGGAAGCCTGCTGAGTGACCGTTTGGCACAGCTCACCCTTGCCTCCTAGTGGTCAGGAAGGCAACTGCACACAGTTGACAGCACCATTGAAGAAAGCAGGCATTTGAATGTGTGTGTAATTGTGTGTGTGTGTGTGTGTGTGTGTGTGTGCGTGCGTGTGTGTTATTATGTCAGTGCCACTGCCAAGGACCTATCCGTCAGATCCATAGGCGTCTTGTAATCTGCCTGACGGTCCCAGTGACACTGTTATTAGACCTATTAGACAACACAGGATGATCCTGAATTGTCATTAGCTCGAGCGTGAGTGTGTGTGTGTGTGTCTGTGTGGTGTGTGATGACTATGTAATTTGTTTGACACCAGGCAGGCAGTATGAAGAGACACTAGAGTATCTACAGATTGTGGTCTCTGCTGGGACAGAGAGGAAACGTTATAGACGGTTAATGTAAACCAATCAAATCTAAGCATCTCAACCCAGTTATGCTTTATTCAGTCCCCATGCTACAACAAGCCAACAGGCATCCAGCAGTCTTAAGTCTTAACATGAATGTATTTGAAGCCTTTTCTATTCACCTCAGACTTTTAATTCCAGAGCTTTCCCTTCGCTCTCAGCCATATCGTTCCATTTCCTTCTCATTTGTTTGTCGTTCTATGATATCACAGTGCATTTCCCAACCAATAAACGGAGGCACTCTTCTGTAGAAATGTATTTATCTTTCACATAAACTCCACTGCGGCTCCACCGGTCTCTCTCCGGTAGCTCCCTGGCACTTAATTTCTATTAATGGCTTTGCAATTGGCGCTTGAATCCAATTCAGTGCCAACCGAGAGAGCAGTTACTGCACACCAAGAAATATGCATAGGCAATTACCGTCCATAATGTTTACGTTGTGACCACTAATGCATCTGTACTCATCGTATGTTGCAGGAAACACTGCTGGCTGCATACATGCATACATTAACTTTACATTATAGTAACTTCATTGCAGATGCGAATGTGGTCTACTTGGGACGTGCGTGTGCGTGCGCGTGAAATACTGCAGTTCCATCCAAAGGTGGCGTTAAGGTAGGCTACAGTAGCTGGCTAGCTATCTACTGTAGCTAGCAGTTACAATAATGTTCACATAGGAACTGCACAGATAGACACTCAACACACACCACACAACAAAAGCAAATAAAAATACACACTCAACAACACACACACACACACACACACACACACACATCTCTATCTCGACAGCACAGCCACTTATTAAACCTTGATAATAATCCTCATCGCTATTGTCTGCAGTGCAGCTTGTAAAGCACGCCGGTCAGAGTGTTTCCTTCTGTCGTTACAGGAGCAGTATACTGCTCTGTCAGAGGCTGCTAGCTTTACCACAGCTCTGTGGCACCATGGCGGGAGGCCAATAACACATCCCAAGCTTGTAAACCCTCCATCTGAAGAGAAAATGCACACCAAATAAACCCTGAGGTGCCAATGCACACTGGCCTGTTAGAGTCTCTGTGATGACAATGAGGAGTGTGTCCACACACACACACGCACGTGTGAGCACGGGATGTTATGGTGTTAGGTGGCTGATGAGCTGGGCTCACATATCAGGGGCCTAATAGGCCGGTTTATGGATGATCTGTGTGTGTGTGTGTGTGTGTGTTTAAACTACGCACAAAAGGTTAGCACATTTGTGGACACTTGTGGGATCAGCTTGGGCGTGCTGTTTGTGCCAAAGTGACCGACACAGCCACGTTGGCTGGTTGAAGAATGGGATGCTATCCCACAGCAGTGTGTGACCAGGCTGGTGACCAGCATGGGGAGGAGGTGCAGGCTGTTGTGACTGTGCATGGTTCTTCCACATGCTAACGCTCCTGTTTGTTAAATGAATACATTGTAAATGACACAATTGTTTCTTCAGATGTCAATCATCCAGTCCACCAAACAAGAGCAACTGCAAAGGAAAGCTGTTGTGGCACGTTTGATGGCCACAACCCACATACTCATCTCTGCTGCTCATCCCACAAATGTATGTTCCTTACAAAAAGTGACATCATTTAAAAGTTAAATAATCCAATGGTATAAGATTTATTGCCAAGAAGCATTGTTACTACAAATAAATAATCTACCAAGCACACAGTTCCTTACTTTTAAAGTATACAGTGTGTATATGTACTCGGTTTTTGTACTGTACATATAGAGTATATATATATACACATATATACACACTGTACGCATGTACTGTATGTACAGTATTATGCATGATTGGGTGCACCTGCATGTCTGTTACAGATGTGCACTTCTGTATATGAGCTTGAATGCTTTTGCTTGAATGTGTGTTGCTTTTCTGTGTAGATGATGATTATGCTTGGTTGAACACTGGCTGTATGTGGTCTTTGGTTCAGTACTGGTGTCATTTGGTTTAGATTATTTTGCCTTGGCCTGTTTGGTATTGTATCATTCAGGCTTGTTTAGTGTTGTTTGGTATGGTCTTGTCTTGGCTGTGGTCACAGCAGGTGATTGAGATCTGCCTCCTGTTATTCTCCTTACTCCGCCAACAAGGACAGCATCAGAGGACAGGAAAGTCGTTATTGTGTGTCAGGCAGCTGCAGAAGCCACGGACACACAAGGACACACAACAATAGAGCCGTCTGTCAGTCTGACCTGAGAGAGAGGGAGTCATGAGGCAAGGAGGGACACTTTCAATATGGCTGCATGCAGTCTATGTGTGACTATGAATGTATTTCTGTATTTCTGTTTGTGGGTGTGTGTGTGTGTGTGCGAGTGCATGTGTGTGAGCGTGCGTGTGTTAAATGCAGGCCTACAGGGGAATGTAAGCCAAGCCAGTGAGCTTCCATCCCAGACCAAAATGACACAGGCCCGCCATGATTTCATGCTCCACTACATTACCAATGTGTCTCTCACTCTCTCTCTCTGCCCCTGTCTATCATTGTCCCTCTCTCTCTCTCTGCCCCTCTCTCTCACCCTTGCTTGTACCCCATGCCTCCCTCCATCTCCTGGTCTCCCACATGCCCCATGTGGAAGGTGTCTGGATAAAGAGCAAGGGGGGGAAGGGGGGAACCCTATGAATATTTCATCATGTGTGTGGATTAGCATTCTCTCCCATGATTCATTGTTCTATGTATATATAATACATGCAGCGCTGCACCTCAGCGCCCAAACCATCGCCCCTGCGCTGCTCCTCACCATCACAGCCACAGCCCCGCGCGCGTGCACACGTGTGTGTGTGTGTGTGTGTACCTCTATAAAGGTGGGGTGGATGCTGTGTATGTGTGTTGCATGTTTTGTGCATAATATGAGAGCAAATTGTATGCAGACAGAGTTGTAATTGTGTGTGTGTGTGTGTGTGTGTTTGTGTTGGGGGCAGTGGTGTTTTAATATTCAATTTAATAGTGGGGCTAAATAAAATAATTAGTGTAAATAAAATCGAATAGTTCAGGCTAAAAGAAGATCAACAGACAGTCTTGCCTAGTAACGTAGGGTACTGAGAGAGAGAGAGAGAGAGATCTTTCATTATCGATAGCTGTCTATTTAATACTACACACAAACTTCGCACCACAAAGATTTACATATCTCCACAAACAACCTTTTGAGTAATATTTGGAATACTCTTCATGAGAGGACCAAGGGGAGAAATAGACTGGCTAGACATTCATGGTTTATATGAACGTTATGTAAGCCTACTTTATGATCAAGCTGTAAAGCGATTGTTATCAAATGGTAAATGGGCTCATTTATATAGCGCTTTTATCCAAAGCGCTTTACAGTATTTTGCCTGACATTCACCCAGTCACACACACATTTATACACCGATGGTGATCACTGCCATGCAAGGTGCAACCAACCACCAACAACTAACTAACTAACGTCATACAACTAAGGTTCGAACCCACAACCTTCCGGCTGGTAGCCCAACACATCAGAATCATGCTTAACTGATTGCACAATAAATGTAACGTGTAGCCCAGTGTTCCCCAACCCTGGTCCTCGGGGAACACAGCCCTGCATGTTTTAGACGTTGCCTTGCTCCAACACAGCTGATTCAAATGAATGGCTCGTTAGAATCCTGATAACGACACACAGAAACGAAACACCAATTTTATTTTGTATCACTACGAAATAAAGGGAAAATATAGGCTACCAGTCGGGAACACAGCAGAAGAAAGGGTTAAACATCGGGAGTGTGGATTGGGCTTATTACAACTGTCCAAGTCAATAAAGTACAAAGTACTGTAGCTGGCATCCAACTAATGTACTTATAGGCTACAGCTACAGTAGTAATTCAGGACGTTTATGTGTTGCTTGCCAACATTTGCGAGACTATTGTGATGGCAAAGCCCCACAAATTATTAAATAAACACACAGATCACCCTATTGCTTACTATCCTATGCCTGCTGCATGCTGAACTGTAACTTGCACGGCTGTTTACTGTAAGTTACCTTAAACTGCAGCACCAAAGTTACACCGAATCACAGACGTGATCAGTACTGTAGCCTGTTTTTACACACTCCCTGATATTGGTCCGACTGAGCAGGCGTACCTGTTATTCTTCCTCCTTCCAGGGCAGCGACTTAACCCTTCCTAGTGGCAAAAAGCATTAAGTAGGCCTACATGTAGCCAAACTTCATTGAAGAAAAAACATCTCCACTTATTCAAAAGGCGATTCCATTTCCTGCTCCTGTAGCAGCAAAATGATAATATTCCGTGGCTGGTATGATCACCATTGCGATTTATTTCGAATTTCTCCTGCAAACTTTCTAATATGTCTAGAGTTTCTAATATGTTCCCAAGTTTCCCGATTTAGCTGAGCAAAGAAAATGTCACCTATCCCGCGCCAGACAGAGAACATACCCAATCAAGTTACAAATATGAGATGATGCTGTGAGTGGGGAAAATACATTTTATCCCCATGATCATCAAATTTGTGTGGCCGACATCGAGCAATATGTGCATGCACGTACAGAACCACATATGCATGTTTAACAGAAGCGCTTTTCTGAAAAACACCCTCCAATTACGTCACCGTAGCTGTGGAAAGCTGTGGATTGAATGCAGACCGATGCAGACAAGCAGCGGAGCAGAAGCTAGAACAACATTAACTAAAATTGCTTTTGTAACACAAATATAATAATATATAATAATAATATAATTTTAGACTATAATAGACAGAAGTTATATAGTTATTACAGTATAATTTGCAGTTATTTATGGTAATGCTATCCCCCACTTGCCCTTGTTATAAAAACGCAGCTGGTTGGAGGAGGGGGGGGGGGGAGTTATAGCGAGGCTAAGATGGGCTGATTTTTCACACACACACATACACACTCCCCTATAGCCCAGGGCTGGATAAGCTGATGAGGTGAGTGAGGGCACGGAACACTGTAAAGGAAAGGCGAGAGAAAGTGAGCCAAACAGACTAGCAGAAGAAGTGAAATCTGAGTCGCCCCCACACACACACGCACACTTAGCCGTTGGCACGGCTACAGCAGAGATTCTCTCTTGTCTGTCTTGTGGCTCAACTCTATAGGATGATTGAACAGAATATGCTCTCTGTCTGATAAGATGCACACGCATTATTAAACAGCTCACACCCCTCCCTATGGACGAGACTATATACGATATTATCGTTTATCGCAATAAAAATACTGATGATAATCGTATTGTGGTGAATGTCCATTATCGTGAAAGTCATGAATATTCTCAAATAAGTATGAACATTTATTTCACAATTGACTTGAAAAAGACTGTCACTTGTACAGTCCAATTGTACTGATTTGCTAATGTATTTATTCGCCTGCATCTTTCAAGTAAATCACCACCCTGGCTGAAGGCTCGGCTTGCCCATTGTGTACCCCACATAGAAAATATAAATCAGATTTGTTGAAATACTGGTTTCAAAACGAAAAAGAAATCACACATAAAGATACAGTATATTTGTCATCATAATAAATGTTTTTGTTTTTTAACTAAACTTAAAGATAAATTATTCCAGTAAGTTTTAGTGCCATTTTAAGAGTTTAATAAGAACATTATAATAATTGCGATAATATCGTCTATCGCAATTATTTTAGCCAAGATAATCGTGACAATAATTTTTCATATCGTCCCATGTCCCATGCCCTCCCTATCTTCATCTGCAGGAGGTTTTATATCTTTAAATGAGCACTGGGTGCAGAAACAGTCAGGTCCGCTTCACTCAATGGCCGTCTGATGGAGAAAATGTGTGAGCAGTCTATTCTGACCCAAGCCGTCCGTATTAGTGCTTCATGGCTACAGAAATGGTGACTGTTTTAAATGTATAGTTTTTCAGAATTACCATACAAGTTTAAGTCCACGCCACAGGCATGCAGTGAATACATCAAAGCGCTTGACTCGATAGTGCCTATCTAAAAATATCAGCACATTTCATTGAGCTCTTTTCTCCATCTGTGGCACAGTGTCTGCCTGTGGGTGTGTGTGTGTGTGTGTGTTTGTGTGCATGTGCGTGTGCGTGTGTTTAGCTTCAAATTATGTCATCTTACCTTCCTGCAGTGTGAAGGCAGCCATCTGACAGCTCTAAGTCAAAGCATATCACTGAGAAAATTATTTCCATTTGCTCCATATCTGAGATGTCTTGGTGTTAGGGACACACATACACACATGTGCACACACACTGGTATTCAGAGTTGTGATGGCACATTTATTCATCACACTGCTAAAAATCCTCCTGAGCTCCATAGAGAATTGATTCCACATGTTTGCAAGCACTTATTAGTAACACGTACGATTCTCACTTTAATGAGTTTTAGAGCTTTCTGATTATATAGGTGACGGAACTCAATTGCAGCCAGAACTTCTGACATATTGACTTTATTGCAAACACATGCAAATGTGTCATTTACTAACTGAATATTCTTAAACAAAGATAATGTATATTGCCTTTTTACAATTTTTTATACCGTAGTTTTAACTGTTATGTCAAAGTACAGTGATTGAGACTAACATTCCTTGCAGTGTTAATGACATCCACAACCAAAATATACCTGTTTTGTTTTATTATCATCAAATACAAATGGAAGCGTCAAAAGATGAAAGTTAGTCTCTCTTTGACTTTGAATTAGAATCTGTCTTTGAAGGGTCTCTTGTTTGTTTGTGATTGGCGCCAAGCAAAGCGTTGTCGTGAAGTGAAAACCCATGGGAAGGACTGCCTTGCTGTCTCATTGTGTCAATACTCTTTCTTGCTTGTGTGTTTGTGCATATCGAGGAGAAAACCAGTAGGGGTTCAGTGTCCTCTATGCTTATGAATAAATTAGGTTTCTTTCTGATTTCTGTCGTGAGCAACAACAATGTGTCATTTAAAATTTGTAAAGACAGACCAGTTCCTTGTCTGGAAGCTAGGACAGTCTCCAGTTGATCTGTATTTCTGTATTTCAAATCCAGTGAAGAAGTCAATACAATACCCAATTAATTAGAAAAACATAGCAACTCCTGTTTTCTGTTTATTGCACTCTGCCTCTGCTTCCAGTGATGCCATTATTGTCCTTGGCTTTCTCAGATTCATCCGTTAGCTTAATTTTAGAACGAAACACTTCCTGTTCTTCTTCCAAGGCTGGGAATAAGCCACATCCATGGACTAAACTAGCTGTCCTCAGGGCTCTACTGAGTAAACATAGATATCGGTTCAGATTTGTTATCATCAGTCAACAGCAAGGACTATTGGCACCAGAATGCGCTACATGCTTAGTTGTAGTTGTAGTATTCCATCCACTAAAGCACCAAGGATTGGTGCTACTTTAGAACACGTACCGTATGCCGTCTCTGTCCTCATTTCTAGCATGTCATTTGATGCATTGCTAAACTGCACTCATTATAATGCGAGCTTACTTCACATTGTTATTTAGAATATGCGTTCCTCTGTCATGATGTGCATGCATGCCCCCTACACACACACACACACACAATATATTGTACAGTACTTCACTCCTGCCTGCTTTGATTGGGGTGATGTATCAATATAAGCTGACAGCTACAGTGTGGCTAATGCTGTATAAAACATAATTTATAATGTACTGATAAATTAAAACACTTACTCAGAGCACCCACACTCACAAGATCACGCACACACACACACACACACAATGCTGTTTTGTAGTCTGTAGATATCCTCCTGTGTAGAAAATCCTTCACAATATGATTTTTCCAATAAACATTGTTCTCGTACTTCACACAAACAGTTTGTTCACATTGTGTGACAGTAAAGCCTATTTGTATGAAGCTAAACGTTAGCTACAGTCGAAGTGCATATATTCAATGTTGACAAGCCAAGCACAAGTAACATTGCGTGCCACAGCATCTGTGGCTCCATAGACAGGTTAACAACTTTGACAGTCACACTCCATAATTGGGAGGCCAGAGTCACTGCTGAACTCTTAGCTATTCAGTGATAATGAGAATCTGAAGAGTTTTTCTCTCTTACTTTTCTCTCTTTTATCACCGGGAAACAAAGATATGCACATACATATACACACATTTGCACACGCACACACACTGACAGATCTTAGCATACCTTTGAACAACAATTATGTTTTGTGTGCAGGAAAATGACAACCTACAGTACCGTAATGGCAGCGTGCTGAACTACTTTATGAGAGGCTCTTGTGTTACAATATTGGTCAGACATCAGACCTGTCATTTTTACTAGGTGACAAAGGAATGATAGTAGCTCCGTCATATCAGACAAGCTTCTCTGGGAAACCCATGTGACCACCACTGAGCCTGCAAACTCAGACAAGCCCAGAAGAGAATGTGAAGAAATAATGATAAGTAATAATAATACGTATTATTTAGGACGCTTTTCAAAATGCCTTTCAAAACACAAGAACATCTTACACTGCAAAATTAGAAAGACAGGGTGGTTGATCAGTGCTTTGAACCTTTTGCTTTAGGCATTTTTAGCATGTTTAACATGGCTAACAGTGCGATAAGTGATTGATGCTTCGTGCTTCAATTTCAGAGCACCAAAGGGAAAATATATAAATCGCCATGACCGCCCTACACTCAGGGGTACTTTCAGTAAAGGTTCCAGTGATCCAGTCAAAGACAATACATATCTGGTCTTGTGTTTCATTATGCTGTTCCTCCTTAGTATTAAGTGTTCTGACAAAATGCTTTCTGTTTACACCGCCATGTGCATGCCCAGTGTACCTGCCACGTGACACGTGTAAGTATCAGATAATTATACGGAGCTAATATTTTTATGTTTAATACCCATTTTAAAACGATAAAGTATAATGTAGATTTAGTATAAGTGGCACCGAAATGAGGCACCGGAATGTGCGTTTTAATATGGTCCAGTCAGTGGTGGGCTGTCAGGGCCAAGGCCTCTCTGCTGGCCTAACATAAATCATGATCATAATTTGATAAAAGTTCACTTAATTTTGAATTTACTTTCCCTAAATATATACAAATATTATACATATTATACATTATACATATTCTCTTCACGTTCGTGTGTTTTTTAGGTTACAGTTTTTATCCAATCAGAATTCAGCTAGCTTGTGTTGCCAGGCTGTATGAAATCTGCCTGATGCCTTCAGAATCAAC